>RJWM01009472.1:0-67786 GCA_004363535.1 Dasyprocta punctata | reverse complement strand
TACCCTGAGTGTTGCTTCCTGGCTCCAGTGCAGATCCCTCAGCCTGCTGGCACAGATCCTTCATCCCGCTGGTGCAGACTCTCTAGCTTCCACCGCTGACCTTTGGGCCTTCCCAGTGCAGATCCTTGACACAGACTTGCATGAGACATTGTCGTGGGCTCTCAGTCTCCAGCTGGATGCATGGAGGACACTGCCATGGGCTGTAGGTCTTCAGCTGGACTCGTGCAGGACATTGCCATGGATCCAGCTGGATTCTTTGGGTCTCTAATGCATGGACAGGTCTCTTGTAGTCCTCACCGTTTGACTTTTTGGGTGACTATTATAAAATAATCCTGTAAAAGCTGGGTGTGGTGGTACATGCCTTTAATCCCAGCACTCGGGAGGCTGAGGTAGGAGGAGCGTTGTGAATTCGAGGCCGGCTTGGGCTACAACGCGAGCGCAAGACCAGGTTGAGCTACATAGTGCGACCCTGCCTCAAAAAACTAGGGCCGGGAGTTCGGCTCAGTGGCTTAAGCGCCTGCCCTGGCAGGTACGAGGTTGTGAGTTCAATCCCTGATGCCGCAAAAAAAAAAAAAAAATAATAATAATAATAATCCTGTAAATTATTAAATTGTATTAAACCTGTTGCCTTGTACTAAATCTATTAAATTAGAGTTAATACTGTATTAAATCTATTCCCTTGCAAACCCTGACTACAACAAAGCTGGACATACTTACAATTGTAGAACTCAGTTTCTTCCCTTTTAGGGGAGGAGGGCACTGAAAAAATATGAGATAGCAGTAGTTTCAGAGAGTATTCAAAGACAGGTGCAGGAGATCAACTTGGTGACCTTTGCAGTAATTTAGTTTTGAGGAAAACTCAATATGTAGTATTACTCAAATAGTAATATGTAGAATGAAGACCTTAAAGTGAAACCAAAAAACATATTGAGAAAAGAAATGATAGGAGTATCTATTGCCATGACAAATGGGAGGTTTGGGGAAAGAAAGGAAGAATGCTACCAGATGACTTCATTCCCTGATTTTTTAGTGTTTGTAAGATAGGTCACTAATAACTCCCTTTTTCAGAACTAGAGTTCTTTCAGGGAATGTTTCCTGTTTCATGCTTTAAGTTTTTCTCTAGCGTAATGAGCATTTTTATCTTTTTTTGTTAATATGAATTGGTAGATTAACCTTACAATTGATTCTTTCATTTGCGTTCCCCAAATTTCATTAATTTCTTCATTTTATTTTTCTTTCTGGGAATCACACATTCCAGGCTATTTTGCCCTTTCTTGCTTCTCTCTAGAAGTAGACTTGTGGTGGTCAGCTTTCTGAGAAGCAGTTGGTGAAGCAGAATAAAGACTTAATGTCAGACAAACCGAGGCTCCACTGTCATTTTCATAAACTACGAGCAGCAGGCGAGTTACTGAACCTGTGAGCTCAGTTTGTTTATGTCTGACGTGGTCTTACACTTGCATAGAAAGTTGTCAAGATATAATGTTCTGTAAGGCACTTTGGGCCCGGCCCATAATCCTGAATATGTACTCCTTCTTGCCTGTTTTTTGATATGTCTGTCATGAGGGCTGTAAAGGAAAGTAGTCCGCATTGGGTTGTTAATTGTTTTAAATCAACCAGAAGAGGTCGCTGGAAGATGGCATAAGCCTCATTGTTTTCCATGCCTAAGAATTCTGTATTGTAAAGATGGCATTCTCCAATGAAAAAGTCAAGTTATTCATAATTTGTATTGTTTTCCTCCTCTCCCTCCGCATTTTCTTTCATTTCCAGTTTCTTCCTCCTAGGCCTAGTGTTCTAAAGCACATTGTGCACATGAATTACTTAAGAGTTTTATAAAACACAGATTCAGTTGGCCTGAGATGGAGCCTTAGATTCGTATTTCTAATGTGCTCCTACGTGACGACAATACCATTAGTCCTTGGGTCGAACTTTGAGTAGTAAGTTGTTAGTGTTGGTGACCTTAAAGACACCTGGTGGATATTACATCACTGGGCAGTGACCTGCTTTTTCCCCTTTTTGTGATGGTAGTGGTGATTGTCCCTAAGCTCCTGTGTGCCTCAGCACATTTTTGGGTCAGTAGGAACTCTTGCGCTTTATTGTTTTTAAACGTATTGTGTCATCTAAGGTGACTTTCCCTATACTGGTCCCCACCCCGCCTCTAGACCACAGCTAACCTACTTTCTGTCCTTGGATTTCTCTGTTCTCAGAGAACTCAAACAGGCATGTGAGCTCAGTGACTAGATTCTTTCACTTACCATGTTTTCGAGGCTTATTCATATTGTAGGATGTGTTAGAACTTCATTTCTTTTTATTGTCCAATAATGTTTTGTGTATGGATGTGAACCACATTGTATCATTCATCCCTTGGTGGATGTTTGGATTATTCGTACTTTGTTTCTGTTGTGAATAATCATGCAATCTGTGTGAAAATGGATTGTCTCTCTAATGAGTTAAGTCGCTGGGTGACACGTTACCTCTTAGGGTTCTGCAGAACTGCCTGTTGTCCAGTGCACTACACTGTTGTAGTTTCCCACCAACCATGGGTGCAGCACTCATTTCTCCATCCCCTTCCCAGCTCTTCAGACGTGTCATTTTGAATATAGGTACCCTTGTGGTTCTACCATTTTTAATATACACATTCCTGTGTTTTATTGTAATTTAACCACAATGTGATTAAAGAAATTGATTAGTTTAAACTATCATTTTTCTACATTTTCTATTCCTTCTCCCAGTTTGTAAAAGGTATTTGCAAATATGGCATACTTTCATAACAGTAAAATTTTAGGTAGAATCCCCTTTTTGGTTTTACTGAGCAGATTATTGCTTGATTGATTGATTTTTAAAAAAACAAAGCAAAAAAGAATAGAAATAATACAGAATTTGAAAAAAAATTAAACCAGTACTGGTTAATGTATTGGATATTATTATCTTAGAAGTAGTTGTTCAGGTTACAAGATCTAGGCGTAAAAAATGATCACACAATCAAACAATGACAGCACAAACTGTTCTTTTGGATGAACTAACAGAGAATTAGTAGTACTTGCACACTTACACATACATACATACAGTTATATGTGTATACCTACATACATGCAATCTTTTCCTTTCTTCCATTTCTCCTTTCCCCTATCCTGGTTGTTCTTTCCTTTTGAGCACTTTCTTTCCCTTTCATTATTATAGTATCTATTATATCTTTTGGATCTTATTACTCTTTCAGTTTTTTATTATTTATTTTTTACACTAGGGAGACAATACAGTATTTACAAATGTGAGTGATTTATTTCACTTTTGAGTATAGTGTCAAGTTGCCTTCATTTACCTACAACAGCCTCATGATTATCCTTTTTTATAGCTGAGTAATATTCCATTGTATAAAAATACATCTTTTTATCCATTCTACGGTTGATGGGCATTTTGGTTGCTTCCAAGATTTAGCTATGCAAATTGTGCTGCTATAAACATGTGTGAACATATATTGTTGTGACATGACATTTTCAATTTTTATGGGAAACTGAGCAAATAATTTAAACAGGCTGTATTTTTAATCCATTTGTAACTCTCAGTTGAACTAAAATTAATTTAGTATAAGCTCATCAGGGAGAAGAAATCTGTATAAATGTGTGATTAGTAAATGTCTTTATTGCTCTTATTTAGAACAGTCTAATTGAAATTCAAAATGTCTTCCTAGGCATTTCTTTTTCTGTGTTGCATCCATCAAATTAAAACAGGGACAGGGGTTAGGAGAGGAGGTAATGAAAAGAGCATAGACTTGTTAACCACAGATACAAATCTAGATTTGAATAGTAGATTTGTCTTTCTTGGGGCCCAGCATATTTGTGGGTCAAAGGGGAGATGGCAGTTGTAAGTAATGAAGATGGCATCTCACGGGGTTGTTATAAGGATTCAGTGGGTGAACATGTCAGAGTCCTTGTGTAGTGCTTGCTTTGCACTTGGTACAGTGTAAAGGTAGATTCTTTCTCTGCTTTTCCCCTGTCCAGCTCGTAAGCACTGTGCAATTACTGTTACATTCCTAGTGTTAATTTAGGAAGGCACAATATAATTTAGAGTTATTACTCTAAAGATCATTAATAAGAAGTTAAATTATATCTATAACCTCACCCATATATAAATATACCTACAGACTTTTCTTTTTTAATTTCTAATCTAGGATAGAAAAGGCACTTAACCAAGTTTGGAAACTTAGATACTAAAAAATGCATACCTGTTTGACTGTCTCAAAATTTTAAAAAGTAACAATAAACAAAATGAATAGATAGATGTCTGGGTAGAAATATTTGTGCACTGGAGGATGTTAGAAAGTTAATTCCAGTAACAGGACTGATAAAAGATTGATGAAGCAGGACAAAACAATTGGAAATAAAACTAAAGGTTATGACTAAGAAGTCACTTACCAAATCCAGATAGCCAGATAAATGCTCAGACTCAATTATAAACAGTAAGTAGAAATTAAAACAATATCACCTGTTCACTGGCAGAGATTAAAGACCTGTATTGGCCGTTGCTGCCGGGCTCACTCAGTGCTGGGGGTACATGGATTGGAGGAGCTAAAAAAACAAAACAGTCTTAATAGAGTGGCCCTATAAGAGCCACTTCTGTAAGCAAATGTATTATATATGTATTCTTTGAAGTTTTATTTTACTGGTACTTTTTTTAATGCTGGGGTTTGAACTCACAACCTTGTACTTGCGAGGCAGGTGCTTATGCTGCTGAGCTACATCCCTGGCCTTTCTGTGAAGTGTGACTTCACACTTGTGGGGCAGGCCCTGTGCCACTGAGCTAAATCCCTGGCGCTACTGGTACTTTTTAAATGCACATAATGATAAATTCATCCTAGAGAATTTGTCTCTGTACATGATACATTGGCTGCTTTTTTCCCATTCCCCTACCCTTGCCCTTTAACCCCTCTTCTCTTCCTTATTTATGAAAGCTTTGTTTCCATTTTTTTTCTTCTTTTTTTTTGCGGCACTGGGGATCTAACTCACAACCTTGCGCCTGCCAGACAGGCGCGTAAGCCACCGAGCCAAACTCCCAGCCCTAGTTTTTTGAGGCAGGGTCGAACTATGTAGCTCAGGCCAGCCTTGCACTTGCATTGTAGCCCAAGCCGGCCTCAAACTCACAACGCTCCTCCTACTTCAGCCTCCAGAGTGCTGGGATTAAAGGCATGCACCACCACGCCCAGCTTCCTTTGTTTCCATTTTTTCCTATTTTTTCTTGCTCCTTCTTTCTTTTCCCTCTTTCCTCCCTTGTTCCCCTTCTCACTGGAGCATTTTCTTCCCACTTCCCAATATCTGTTAGCATTTTGATCCTTATTTACACATTTAGTTTCTCACACCAGAGAAACAATGTGGTGTTTACACATGGGTGTCTGATTTATTTCATTGAAGAGTATGGTCTCAAGGTGCATGCATTTAGCTAGAAATGCTTATCCTTTTTTATGGCAGAGTAATACTGCACTGTATATAAAAAAAAAACACCACATCTTTATCCATTCATCAGTTGGTGGGCATTTGGGCTTTTTCCAAGATTTAGCAATTACCAACTGTGCTGCTATAAACATGAGTATGCATATATCGCTGTGGGCTGATGTTTTTAATGATTTCGGAACAATACACAGAAGGGGGATAGCTGAGTTGAGTGAGACCTCTAGTTTTAGTTTTTGAGGGACCTTCATACTGATTTGCACAGTGTTTGCACCAGTTTGTACTCCCACCAACAGTGGAGAAAGGGTCTTTTTTCCCCTCAGCCCTTCCTGCATCTGTTAGTGATTGATTTCCTGATAATGGCCATTCTTTCTACAGTGAAGTGGAATCTTAGTGTTTTAATTTGCGTCTCTTGAATGATAAGTGATGTTGAACATCTTTTCATGTATTTGTAGCAAAGGTATATATTTAAAGATGTTTTCAGTAATCATTATATTTGGGAAGGATCAAAATAAAAACAGCCCTGGAAAGTAATGATTGACTCATAGATCCAGCCATACCATAAGTGATTTGCAACTGATAAGTATAAATTAGAGCTATACCAGTAGAGTTTAGGAGCTCTCATTATTTATTATAGAGTGAGAAAACTAACAGGCAGCAGAGTCTGTAAGATGACAATACTTGTAAGGACATTCTTCTTGTAAGTTTATTCCTATATATCTTTGTAAATGATTAAGCACAGAGAAGGTTTCTTTGGAGAACAAATTTCTACATAGTTCAAGCTGGCCTTAAGCTCACTGTGTAGCCCAGGTTGTCTTCAGACTTGTAGAATCCTCCTGCCTCAGCCTCCCGAATGCTGGTGTTACAGGTGTGGCCCATCACATCCAGCTGTATTTGTAACACAAGTTATATTGGAAAGTGCGACCCTGCCTCAAAAAAACCAGGGCCAGGAGTTTGGCTCAGCAGCTTAAGCGCCTGTCTGGCAAGTGCGAGCCTGTGAGTTCAATCCCCGGTGCCGCGAACAAAAAAAAAAAAAAAAGTTATATTGGAAAGTGGAGTGGACAGAACAAAAAATAAAAAGTGTATATACTGTGATCAAATTTATGTATTCATATGATACATGAATGTGTATGTAGAATGAAAAATACATAGAAAGTAAATGTTCCTTTACAATAATTATCAGAGAAAAATGGCTCTAATTTGGTTTTGAGAAAATTTTAAATGTTAATACAGTACATTGTTTATGATAAAAGTTTTATGATTTACACCAAGGGAAAAAAATGTTCATATTAGTTGACACAGAATTTTCCAAGTAAAAAATAAATAGGAAAAGTTCAAAGTTGTTTTTTAAAAGTATTGGTTTTAGTCCATAATAAAGCTTTATCTTGTGTCGTAGGAAGTTGCAGACGACGGACACAACAAGAGCCTTCCTCCTCAGATTATTCAGTGTTTCGCGTGTCCAAGTTGCTTCCTCCTTTTCGGCAGCAAGGATGACTGTTTGAAGCACATGTCTGGAAAGAATCATTTCCATCAGAATTTCAAACCAGGTAGAATGTTAATAACTTTTGCTGAGAATTATTAAACCATTTTAATCTTTGCTAAGTTAGCAAACTTCTCAGATCATGTTTTTTTTTTTTTGAATAGTGCATGGTCAGTATACAGAAAAATCGGTTTCCTACATGCATACTTTGATCAGATCACTCTTGAAATTATTCATCCTCATATTCTGTAATCATAAAGGTGCAAGATTTATGTTTTGCTTTCTATTTTTCTTGGTGCTGGGGAATTGAACCCAGAGTCTTGCACATACAAGGCAAGCCACACTACCACTGAACTACATCCCATCCCTTTTTGTTTTATTTTGATATAGAGTCTTGCTAAGTTGCCGGGTTGGCCTTGAACCTGGGATCCTCCTGCCTTAACCTCCTTAGTAACTGGAATAACAGGAGTGTGCCATCATGTCCAACTTTAATCCTTATTTCTTTTAAAAAGATTTTCAGTATTTGCCTCTGTCAGAGTGACGTTTAGGAGTAAAGAGAAAATTGGAAAGAAAATATTTACTCAGGATAATATTTATGTTTTATTTTTGATGTCTAGGAAGTTGGGTGTTTCTCTGCAATTAAGATTCAAATTTTAATTTGTATATAAAACATCCTTTATATTTAAGGCTACAGAATGGCTTCTTTTAGGTTTTTATTACATAAAAAAAAATCTTCCTTTACTTAATTCAGCTGATGCTGAGAAAGGGCAAGAGGAGAAGGTTAGGCTACTATGTGTCTGAATCACTTAAGTTACAGTTTATCTCGTCTTTCAGATGACAAGGGGATGGCACGTCCGATACCATTTCCATCCTTTGCGAAGAAACTTCTGATCTCTCTGTGTAAAGATGTTCCCTTCCAAGTGAAGTGTGTTGCCTGCCACCAGACGCTGCCTTCCCACATGGAGCTCACGGCCCACTTCAGGTTTGCACAAGTCCAGTCCTGGGCTGAGCGTCGGCTCACCAGTCAGAGGAGAGGGTTCAGTAAACACTTTCATGTTCCACATCTTTCTCCTTTGAAAATGAGTGTCCATTGTCCTGGAAATTAGCCCCGTTTAGTGTAGTGAGAGAAGTTAGTCATGTGGGGAGAGTGGATCTGCCGAAGCTGCTGCGAACATGACAAGCTGATAGTGCTCAGCCTGTGTGTTCTGAGAGTGCTTGAGTTGGGGAGGAGAGGGTGTCACCCACACCTTGTCTTTACACTAAGCGGAGTGGAATGGATCTGTGTCCGGAAGATCTAAGTTTCCGTGGAAGACGGAATGCATCAGATGATCAGAAAGGACTCCAATATGATTTTTCTTTCTTTAAGGGGAGGATTTTAAGCAGAGCATGGGGAACAGTATAATGAGCCCCACCGTGCTTCCCTTAGCCTCAGTTGTTAATCAGCACCTGACAGTCATATTCATCCATACTGCTACTTGTGCAAGTTATTTTGAAGCAAATTTTAGATATTGTTCTGCCCATAAATACTTCACTATATATTTAAGACTGTTCATTTAAAAAAAGTACAGCTCTAAAAAGTTGGGCGTGGTGGCGCATGCCTTTAATCCCAGCACTTGGGAGGCTGATGTAGGAGGATCATTATGAATTCAAGACCAAGCCGGGTGTGGTGCGCACGCCTTTAATCCCAGCACTCGGCAGGCTGAGGTAGGAGGAGTGTTGTGAGTTCTAGGCCAGCTTGGGCTACAACGCAAGCGCAAGGCCGGCCTGAGCTACACAGTGCGACCCTGCCTCAAAAAACCAGGGCCGGGAGTCTGGCTCGGTGACTTAAGTGCCTGTCTGACAGGTTCGAGGTTGTGAGTTCAATCCCCGGTGCCGCAAAAAAAAAAAAAAACAGACCAGCGTGGGCCACAAAGTGAGCTCAAGGCCGGCCTGAACTACATAGTGAGACCCTGTCTCAAAAAATGGGGCTGGGGATTTAGCTCAGTGGCATTAGTGCCTGTCTGGCAGGCTTGAGGTTGTGAGTTCGATCCCCGGTACCAAAAAAAGAAAAAAAAATTGCAGCTTTAACATCAGTATTACACCTTAAGAAGCAAATTTTTAAGTATCAGATACCCAGTCAGTTATCAGAATTTCCTGAGGACTTTGTCAAGTTTTTTATAGTTGGTTTGTGTAATTGTGATCCAGAGTGTATCATTTGCATTTTGATGCTGTTCTATCTTTTTCTATCCCTCTCTCTCTAAAACATACTTATATATATATATATATATAAATATATATAAATGTATATATATATATATATATATATATATATATATATATTTTTTTTTTTTTTTTTTTTTTTTTTTTTTTTTTTTTTTTTGCGGCACCAGGGATTGAACTCACAACCTCTCACCTGCCAGACAGGCGCTTAAGCCATTGAGCCAAACTCCCAGTCTTTGTTTTTTGTGGCAGGGTCGCAATATGTAGCTCAGGCCGCCTTTGCACTCACCTTGTAGCCCAAACTGACCTCGAACACAATGCTCCTCCTACCTCAGCCTCCCGAGTGCTGGGATTAAAGGCGTGGGCCACCACACCTGGCTAAAGTTTGTATTCTGACACAGTGCATTTGTTTTAAATAGACCCAATCGTTTTCACAAACTTTCAATAAGATCATTTTCTTAATAAAACTGTGGCAGCAGAATATAGTGGTTAATAGGCTGGTTCTCAAACTTGTATTTCATGAGTATCAATTTTGAATTATGAATTTTTTATTGTGAAACATTTTAACTATGTGAACTAAACAGGGTAGTGTGAAGGACACCTGTGCACCCATCCATCAGCAGCTTTGTTAGTTACCAACACTGCCATACTGACTTTTTGTTTTGTTGATTTTGACAGTACTGAGTGTTGAACCTCGAGCCTTCTCACTGAGTTGTATCCATCCCCAGGCCTTTTAAAATTTTTCTTACAAGAAGGATCTCACTGAGTCACCGGGTTGCTCAGGCTGGGCTCAGACTTCTGATGCTGCTGCCTCCGCCTCCCAGACTGCTGGGATTGTATGGATGCCTTTAGTTTTTAATTTATACTTCTGTGTATTCCCAGTTTCCTGTATTTTTTAAGATTCTTTGTTTTTGAGGTAAAGCATACATTCATCAAAGTGTGCAAATTTTCATAGTTTTTATAAGTGGATATGTCTGTTTAGTCCACACAGTTAGTGTAATATATATTGCTCCAGCTGCCCCCCACAGCAGTCTCTGTCCTGGTAATTTTTGTCTTTCCGTTAATTGTATCACCTCAACAACTGCATGTAAAGGAAATCGTGTTTGCTGTTTTGTGTTTGTGACATCTGAGCTTTATCCATATTGTTTAGTACCTTGTTCCTGTTTATTAGTGAATAATAATCAGTTACATGAGTATCATGCAGCTTGTTCAGCACATCAGTATTGATGGGTTTTTAGGTTGTTCATCATTTCTGGCTGTTGGGAATAAAGCTTCTGTAAACATTCTGTACAGGTCTTTCAAGGCTCTTGTAAGAGTAGGATTGCTGGTTTGAAAGTGGGTGTATATTTTACTAAATTTATAGGAGTATATATTCTTATTGGCAAGAAGCCTTGCTAGCATTTAATGTTGCTAGACTTCATTTTAGCTATTCTTGTGTCTCATAGTGGTTTTAATGTGTGTCTTTCTTCTGTGTGTGTGTGTGTGTGTGTGTGTGTGTGTGTGTGTGTGTTGTGTGTATGACTAAGGACCGAACCTAGGGTTTTGTGTATGCTAGGCTGGTATCCCGCTCTTGAGCTACATCTTCAACCCTTTTTATTTTATTTTGAGGCAGGGTCTCATTAAGTTGCCATGCTGGGCTTGAGCTTGGGACCCTTTGCCCCAGCCTTCCGAGTAGCTGAGATTACAGGTGTGCGCCACCACACCAGGCTCAGGTGCATGGACTTGGACCAGCAATGATGGATATATTATGTATTTGTGGGCCATTTGTTTATATTTGTTTGTGAAGCTGTATTTAAGGTGTTCTGTCTGTTTTGTTGCTTTAATAGTGAACTGGAGGTGCTGAGGATGTTGCAGCTCAGTGGCAAGTGTGAGGTCATGAGTTCGATTACCAGTAGCAAGAAAAAAGTGAATCGCAGTTCTTTACATATTTTAAATACGAATCTTTGTCAAATTTGTATTGAGATTATAGGACTTTCTGGAATATGTGCCATAGTTTGTCATGAATTCCACCCCAAAAAGTGCCAGATGAGGAGCGATCTGGGGGTCCTGTTCGCCCGCAGTGCTGCCGCACGGGGGCGCTGTGGTCTGGCGAGACTGCGCCTGGTCTCTGCGGGATGTGTGGAGGCACGGAACCCTCTCCTCCTCCTCTGCCAGCGCCCCAGGAGCAGGAGGCCCAGGCCAGATGCAGCCACCTGGCCTTGAATGTCCCTGCTGTAAGCTACACAAACCTCTCTTTTAGATAAAGTACCCTGTTTCAGGTATTTTGTTAGAGCCACACGAAACACTGAAACCTGAGTATAATTCCCAGCCTATGATTTTCATACCCAAATTGTTGATTTTCTCTCGATGAGCAGAAACTTTTAATCTCATTGAGTGTAGTTTGTAGGCTTTCTGTGTTCTGAAAAACCTTTGCTGATTTTTCTTTCAGGAATATATTGTGTTGCATCTTTTTTAAAAAAGTGTCTATGTTTTTATGTTTATTTTAAATTTTTGTTGATTTTTTTTTAAACGACCAGCATTTGATTTTACTGATAATTTTTTTCTCTTTTCTTCTGATGAGTTTTTATTGTTTGCCCATTTCGTAGCTCATTAATTTCTACTCTTTCAGACGATCTCGATGGGACTGTAATTCATGTCTTGCTGCAGGGTGCCTTTTAGCACTGGTGGTTCAAGCCAAGAGGAACATACTACATTTTGTGCTTAATTTAGTTATCTTTTCCTGCCTTATTAAGGTGGAAGCTTAGATTGGCTTTGGATCTTCTTTTGCAGTATTAAATACACGTAAAGGTGTAAATGTCCTTCTGAGCACTGCCCTGTCCTAATTCTACAGATTCAGTAAAGTGGGTTTTCATTTTTATTTAGTTAAAATAATTTGCTCTTTCTTTCCTTAAACAATTAAACATATAATTACCATATGAGCTAAGAATTTCCACTTCTGGGAATATAGGCAAGAAAAATGAAAATGTTAGTCTACACAAAAGACTTCTACATTGTTTATAGCTGTGTTAGTCATAATACTCAGTAATTAGGGACAGCTCAAATGTCCCTGAACTGACAAATGAGTTAACACATGTGGCATATCCGTGCAATGGAAAACTATTTGACCATAAGAAGGAATCATGTATGGATACTGCCGAGAGTCTACTTACTGTAAAATTTCATACACAATTCCAGGAAGGAAATCTTGGAGATACAACGTTGTAGCCTAGGGCTCAGTGATTGATCTGACCGAGTCTTGTTCTTTAGTGTAAAAGCAAATATGGGTATGGAATATTCCTGACATAAACTTAATCTGTTCTTAATAAATAGATGGACTAGAAGTTTACTGCAGTGTTCCGCCATACAGTTTAATTATCCCAGTGTTTAATTTGCTTGTCTAATGCGGTATTAAGGTCCTCAGTCAATGCATTTGATACTGATTTTTGAGTGGAGGTTTACCGGAAATTGAACTCCGGTCCTCATGCTTGCCAGGCAGGCACTGTGCTTGATACTGATATTTATTTTGTAAAGTTTACCTTAATTTTTTTTAATGTTTTTGTTCTAGTTTTAGCCTTTTCCATATGAATTAGAAATAAAATATAAATGATACTTAGATGATTTGAGATAATATAACATCATTAAATCACCTGCATTTTTATTTAAAAGTATCTTGTAGAGTTTATGTCTCTTTTAAAAATTCCTATCATAAAAAGAGATGATACATTTAGAAAATACCTATAAAAAAGTTTTTTTCTTTTTAAATCCAATTTAGGGTTCATTGTCGAAATGCTGGACCAGTAGCAATAGCTGAGAAAACCATTACCCAAGTTGCAGAGAAATTCCTGGTAAGAGGTTATTGTCCAAATTGCAACCAAGTCTTTGCGGATGAAACCAGCACCCGAACTCACAAGCAGAATTCAGGACACAAAATCCGAGTCATTAACTCAGTGGAAGAAGCAATCTTACTTTATTGCCATAGCAGTGAAGGGAATAAATCTCCTTCTGACTTGAATTTACTGTTAGATCAACCAAAAATTTTATCACTTAAAAGAGCTATGTCTGTTAAAGAATCTAGCTCGCAGGATTGCAGCATCGTTCCAAAGAAGAAGATAAATTTAGAAGACAAAAGCCATGAAGAGATGCTTTGTATCCAGAAGCAAAAGTCAGTTATTAAAACTTGGTTTTGTGAATGCAGCCTGCGATTCCCAAGTGAGGATGCAGTAGAGAAGCATGTTTTCTTGGCAAACACGATGTGTTACAAGTGCGTGGTCTGTGGGAAGGTATGTGAAGATTCAGGGGTTATCCGTTTACACATGAGCCGGATTCATGGAGGGGCACATTTAAATAACTTTCTGTTTTGGTGTCGGACATGCAAGAAGGAGTTAAGAAAGAAAGATACTATTATGGCACATGTGACTGAATTTCACAATGGGCACAGGTATTTTTATGAAGTGGATGAGATAGAAGGTGAAACTTCACCGTCATCTTCTGCGGTGAGTAATTTGACTGCTAACAAACCTCCTTCCACTGTCACTGTTGTCGATCATTGTCTGACAAACAGTCCCCCAAGGGGCAAATGGCAGTGCCGAATTTGTGAAGATATGTTTGATTCCCAGGAAAGTGTAAAACAGCATTGCATGTCTTTGACAAGTCACCGTTTTCACAGATACAGCTGTGCTCACTGCAGAAAGACTTTCCATAAGATAGAAACGTTACACCGACATTGCCAGGACGAACATGACAGTGAGATAAAGATTAAATTCTTCTGTGGGCTTTGTGATCTTATCTTTAACGTGGAAGAAGCATTTCTAAATCATTATAAGGAACACCACAGCATAGATTACATGTTTGTGTCAGAAAAAACTGAAACTTCGATTAAAACTGAGGAGGATTTTTCAGTTGTAGAGACGAGTAACCTGTTAACGTGTGGTTGTCGTGAGAGTTATATCTGTAAAGTCAACAGAAAGGAAGATCATGGGAGATGTCTCCAGGTCATGCTGGATAAAGGTAAACTGTGGTTTCGCTGCAGTCTGTGTTCAGCAACAGCACAAAGTGTAGCCGACATGACCGCTCACGTCCATCAGGTGCACGGCGGAGAGGAGGCTGGAGAGAAGCAGCAGTACGTCATCAAGTGCGGCATCTGCACCAAAGCTTTCCACAATCCCGAGAGCGCGCAGCAGCACTTCCACAGGAAACACGCCTTCTTCCAGAAAGCCAGCCTGGCTCCTTGTGGGCCCGAGAAAGGAAGCACGTACAGGTTCACTGCCAGCGCCTCCCATACAGAGGAAAAACTGAAACAAGCAGTGAGCTGTCCGAGAAACTCAGACACGGAGAAGGGAGCCGAAGACGACCTAAGCTGTCAGGATATAGGTACGAGTGTCCCATCTGCAAACTCAGGTATTCACGTAGAACCTCACGTACACCTTCCCACCGTTCTTGTGACTTAATGGGCCAGCTTTGAAGGAGGAAGCGGGGTAGGATAATGTAATTCATCAACTAGTACAGCATGTACTTCTAAGGGATTTGTATCCCTGTTCTTCCTTCATCCACTTGCTAAATGTAAGGGGAGAAAGACTATGTTGGCTTTAAGGAACATGTATTTTAGGTCTCATTTTCTATTCTTTTCCAAAAGATACTGGGATTATGAGAGATGAAGCAAGGTGATAGTTTTTCTAAAAGTCAGATTTGGTAGCTATTCTGGACCTAACTTATCATTTAGGTTTTTTTCTTATATATGTAGGTTCATTTAAAAAAAAAAAAAAAGAACAAAAAAAGCCAATCTGGATGTGGTGGCACACATCTGTAATCCCCGCAGTCTGGAAGGCTGAGGCAGAAAGATGACAAGTTCAAGCCCTCCTGGGCGGCTTAGTGACTTAGCGAGGTCCTATCTCACAAAGTAGAAGGCTGGGGATGTGGCTCAGTGCTGAGACCCTGGGGTTAGCCCCCAGGACTGAGAAGACAGAACAAGAACAGAAAACCAGATGAATTCTTTATGTATATTTGGCCTTATTCTTTAAGTATTAGAAATCTTAAAAGTAATACCAGCATTTGTGTATTTTTATGATTTACTTGGAAGCAACATTTTAGCAGAGTTAAATAGTGATTAGGAATAGAGTTAAAAGTGGCAGCAAGAGAAAAATTGAAGTGTAAATCCCCTTTATATTTTCTCTGAACTTCCCGTCTTCCTAATGATTGAATTAGTTAGTGTAATATTTTTGTTTTGTTTAGAAGTTTAATTTTTAACCTGTAAATTCCATACCCTTTTAAACAAACACTTCTCTTGGTGAGTTCTGTGCAGTGTGGAGTAGAGACAACCAGAGTATGGTACTCCTGCTAATAAGGTATTTTAATGAATCATTGAGTTTTGTTTATTTTTACTTGATTTTTTATACATATTTTGAATTGGAGTCTTGCTGCATCGTCCATGCTGGTCTTGAGCTTGTGTGCTTAGGCACCTCTCCTGACTCAGCCTCCTGAGTGACCAGCGGGTGTGCCCCACATACCCAGCTCAGAACTGTTGGCATTCACAGATCTGCTCTGTAACACACGTAGATTCAGCGTCACCTTCAGCCATGGCATGTTTTCACCGAGAAGGGCTTAAATCCTGTATAGCTCTAGTGCTTCAAACAGTAAGGCAGTGGGTATATCGTATCATGTTATCCTATGTTCGTCTTTTGCTCTTTTTCATTACTTTTTGGGAATGTGTATTAGTGTATATTTGATAGAAGATAATTGTAGTTTCTAAATCTAGAATTACTGAGGACTTGAGGTGTAAGGCGGCTTGGAAACGGGAGGATGGCCATTGTATTTTGAAGGATCTTCTGTTAATAGAAGCTACTCACTCTTCAGATAATTTAGCATTTTAATTACCACTACTAGAACCTTTAAAACCTTATCAGTATGGAAAGTATGAAGTAAGGGAAAGGGGAGGAAGAAAGAAAGCTGCAAAATGGGATGAGATGAAAGAAGAGAACAAGGAAGGGTTTGCTCATGGTGTTCCTGTTCCTCCTGCACCTAGTTCTGGCCCCACTTCCTAGCTGCAGGACTGTAGGTCATTTTTTTTGGTTCTGAGGGTGTTTAATCATACGAGCCAGAGGGCTGCTAGTAAATCAGTCTAGATTAGAACAAGAAGCAAATTCTGGCTTAGCAGGTAACTTCGAAATTTTATTTTGATGGGTGGTATAAGTTCTTGGTAATTTGAAATTAAAACTATTCCTTTTATAAATGACTTCTTAAAAAGTTGTATGATCAGAGGCAGATATTCATTTAAAAGCATGTATAATTAACTGAAATATTTTGAGTATTTTTTATCTAACTGTAAATTGTCATGTACAGAGTTGGATTTCATGAAAAAGTCTAGATAGAGATGAATAACATGCAAAATTCATACTATTACATATTAGGCCTCTATGTTTTAGGCTTGAGAAATTAAATGTTTGTAGCATAATCTTACTGAACTTACATTATTGTTTCTGTGTTCTCAGAGGAAGAAGTTGTTGAGCTTCCAGATTTGGATTACTTGCGAACAATGACTCATATAGTCTTTGTAGATTTTGATAATTGGTCCAACTTTTTTGGTCATCTACCAGGACATCTTAACCAAGGAACATTTATTTGGGGCTTTCAAGGTATGGTTAATAAAGAAAACATTTGAGACACCCTTTGATTCGCTTAAAAGGTTCCTCTTGAACCTTCCTGAGTAGATCCTATAAACATAAGTTGAATATTGTTACTTTGCAGTATAGTTACTCTGCTAGTATATTTTTCTTTTTACATGTCTCCCTTGTAAATTTTAATGCTATCTGGTGACCCAAAGTTTGTGCATGTTCTGATACAGATTTTCAAAGGCTTTATTCAGTGCCTGTGATGTGCCTGGCACTATTGCTTGGTATAAACATGGTTACTGATTATTACTCTTGTCTCCCTTCTTAAATACAAAGAAGCAGGCTGAGGAGTTATTATATATTTTTAAAATTTTGACACTAATAAAAAGCATAGTTAGAATTTGAGCTTTGGTTTCTTAGGCACAGGACTGGTGTCGTTCTCAGCATGTCACAACTGCCTGTGGTTCATGCTCGAGCTTGTGAGTGTTCAGCTGCTTCAACTGAATCCTCCATAGACCACTGACTGGACCCAGGGGAGTGAGTTCTTTGGTCTGCAGACATTTACTGTAGTGAGAACCTGACACAGTTCTTATTTGAGGAAACAGCCTGTAAGGAACAGGAGTGGGATTAAAGATGGAAACATGCAGACCTAAATAAATTAGCCAGTATAATGTTTTGTTAAGTCCAGCTGTGATGGTTTCTTATCTTTTCTTTTCCCTTTTTTTTTTTCTGGGGCGGTGGGGGGACAGGGTGTTGTTAAGTAGTTCAAGGTGGGCTTGAACCCAATGTGGAACCCAGGCTGATCTCAAACTTGGGGCAGTCCTCCTGCCTCAGCCTCCTGAGTACTGGAATTACAGGTGTGCACCACCATGCCTGACTAGGAATTCTACCTTCAGGGGTTGCCTATCATTTCTGTCTACTGCCCGTGCTTGGCATGTTTGTAAAAACCACTCATTTTTCATTTATGTAGAATAATACTGTTGAAAAAGGTTTTACACACATTACTTTTGATTCTGCACAACATTCCCGTGAGTTTTCAGGTAAGTAGATAGAATTAGGACAGTTGGTCTGCCTTCCCAGGAACGTAAATCGCAGTGGCGTACCCGTGCTGGGCGGGACTCACCCACAGTCTCATCTAGTTAGTACTTCCCCCTCAGGAAGAGCGCTTGCTAATACGTGTGTCTCCTTCATTACGGTGTGCAGTCTTCTCCTGTGACTTTCACTTAAACTTATTTATTTCTAAAATAAATAGGAGGGAACACCAACTGGAAGCCTCCACTCAACTGTAAGATCTATAATTACTTAAACAGGATTGGATGTTTCTTCCTTCATCCTCGGTGTAGTAAAAGAAAAGATGCTGCTGATTTTGCCATATGTATGCACGTGAGTCATTGTTTCATTCAACGTCTGTGAATCTGGAATCCACTTGGGAATTGCAGTGACAGAACAGAGCATTCTTTAGTACGGGACCTGTCTGTGCCAAGGCAGGGCCCAGTGAACCCTTAGTTGTGCATAGAATAAATCACCAAGAGGTGATGCCGTACTTGCACTTTACTAAGGCTTTTTTCCTATTTTAACATCTGAAATTGAGTGATACCTTAAAAGTCACTTTTGTCCTAAACAGAAATTGCATTTACATCTGCCTTTTCTAGTCACCTGGAGAAACTACTGGCTTGGGACCCACCGTATGTTAAATTCTCTGCTTGAAGGCTTTTGTGTCACCCTGCTATAGGAGTGTACTCTGCAAATGTGCTGATTGCTGATCCTGGCTTAAACCACAAGAGTGTTGCTTTTTGCTCTGTGGTGCCAGAATTGAATTGTGCATATTACCATGCTAAACTTTTCTGTGGTGGAGTTGTTCTTACTTATCTCTTCATGGAGTGTGTGTTGTCCTGGTTATTCCTGCTTAGTGTGGGGCTTCCTGTTGGACTTCATTTTGGTTTTTCCTGTTTCCTAAGTGGTATACAAAGTAGCTTATACTTGATGGCATCTTATCTTTGTTTAAATGTGGCAGAGTTCTTTTAGGAAGGTGGGGGCTAGGGAGTAAGCCTTATATAGCTTCATAGGTATGTGTTCATTTGGAAATAAATGTAACTTGATTCGAAACTCATGCTGATTTTTATCATCCTGTGCCATTTGTTCCCACTTAGGCTGGTCGTCTAGATGAACAACTACCCAAGCAGATTCCTTTCACCATCCTCTCAGGAGATCAAGGTTTTCTGGAGCTAGAGAATCAGTTTAAGAAGACTCAGCGGCCAGCTCATATACTAAACCCTCACCACTTAGAGGGAGATATGATGTGTGCCTTGTTAAATAGCATATCCGATACTACCAAAGGTATGCAGCTGCAGGTCCCGAGCAAACTGCCCAAGAGGAGAAGGCTTCACTACTGAGAGGATCAATAAAGTGTTGTCCACTAGTGCACTGTTGCCTGCTCTCTGGACCTTTGCTGTCACACTTTCGTCCTGCTTACCTGTTTCTTACCTCACTTTTATTTTTCAGGGTTTCAGCAGGAGGATAAGTCACAATCATTCTCTGGGGTCTTTTTAATCTAGTAGATAAAAATCTGTAGTGAACTTGCAAACCTCCTGCCTCAGCCTCCCAGAGCACTGGGATTACAGGCATGTACCACCACACCCAGTTTAATATGCTGTCATTTTAAAAACTCAGACTTGAGGTCTTCACTTTGTTTCTGAAGTTTTAACTCTATTTTCAGTTTTTAGAAAGCACAGTGCTTATATGTGAAAACCAGAAAGTGACTCATGTAGCAATACCAAGAAAAGGAAAAGACATTTCAAAGGCTGAGGTGACAGTGAAGCCCAGATCAGGCCCTGGGCAGGCAGTGCTTCCCATCTTCTTGCCAGACTGGCTCTCGTGGCCTTGCCTGTGAGAGATGGGTACTAGTGTCCATTATCCCTGCCCAGTGGGGAGGACAGGGTGCAGTGCTAGTGAATTGCAGGTTTTTGTTTGTTTGTTTGTTTGCTTTGTAACTTGTGAAATAAATATAGGTAGAAAAAGTGAAACAAAGAATTATTTTTAAATACCCTAGTAAGTTGAATCCATGAGTAAGATTTCAAGATAACTTATGAAAAAGTGGCATTTTAATCGCATGCCTTTGAGTTTTCCAGGTGTGCTTGTCTCTCGGCTCTTTTTTCTTTTAATAAATTTAGAACCATATTTTGATTGAAACCCATTGTGAAGAATCTTGCTCTAACCACTAGAGTGAATCAGTTCACTTCTGCGAAATTAGAAATCAGTAACCTCCTTAGCTCAAATGTATTGTTCAAGGCAGAGTAAGAAATGCAGATTATGAAGGAAATGGACATTTGCATATGTGTATCAGGCTTTACTACTCAATATGATCTTCCTATTCTGTTCTTTTTTTGTCCAGTTGCTTTTCATATCTTTGGTTTCCTTCAGAACAAAACAACAAAACCTTTTTCTTTCATTCTTCTGTCATCTTTTCCCTTGTCTTCAATGCCACCTACTTGATATCCTAGAAAATAAATTACTTTGTTTTTATTTTATTTATTTTGAGACAGAAGGAGGTTCCAGTCCGTAACTCACCATGTAGGGTGGCCCTGAACTCAGTGTATTCCAGGCTGGCCTTGGACTTGTGATGATCTTCCTGCCTCAGGCTCATGAGTGCTGCTTTTACAGGCGTGTGCCACCACTCCTGGCCCAAGAGAAGGAACTTCTACCTTCACAATAGACCACTAACCTTTTCCTTTTTCTTATTGCTGCTTTTAGGAACATTTCTTTTGTGATTTCTATGTTAAACTTGCTGTGGGTTTGCTTCCGTCTGCATTCCCTGTGGTATGGGAGGTACATGTGAGTAGGTCTGTCTGGATTTGTTCGGGTTGGAGTTGAGATGTGGGCTATTGATTGCTGCTGCTTACGCTCCCTGAATGCCTTCCCTGGTCTGTCATTTGGTCGGTGCTCATGTGACCGTCGCTGCTCTTTGGAGGCACACACAGGTACTTTACGCTGAGCTTTTGTGAAGCACAGAGACCATGCGGTACGTAGAGAAGGGCATTGGCTTTGCATGCTAGCAAATGCCGCCTCACTCTGATTTCATGCCACTTACATAACTTTTCCTTGGCCGTATTTGTCAGATTCTAAGAGTTAGCAGTGTATGTAAAGTGCCTAGCACAGTGTATAATACACTCAGGTACTCAATAAATAGTAGCTTTTTTCTAGTACTACCATAAAAAGAAAATATTCTTAGGCAGTACATTTTTAAACTAACAAAAATAACTAAGTGGTCAAATAAATGTAGTGTCTTTAAATCAATAGGTTTTTATCTAGATTGAAGTCTGATAATTTATATAATGCTCTTGTAACTAAAATTCCAGACAAATTTAACTGAATCATACTGTGTTCAGGTTTAGTGGTCTGATTTACGACCATGTCTTTTCTAAAATCCACCAAATGGACTGGTAGTGAATTTTATCATAAGAAACTTTTTAAAAAATCACTTTCTTGGGTAAAATTTTATTCCACTTCCTTTCCTAATAAACGATTTTGTAAACAATAGGGTAATAGTTTCTAATAAGAAACAATATTTAATATATATTAAGACTCAAAATCTTTCAGTTTCCATGTCTACTAATAGTAATTTTCATTCTGTCATATTCTTTCTCCCTCTCTTCCACCCTCCTCTGTCTCCCCACTCCCTTTCATATTCACTCATTTATTGAGAATGGGGTCTTGCTATGTTGCCCAGGCTATCCGTGAACTCCTGGGCTCAAGTGACCTTCTTGCCTCAGCCTGCCTCCCAAGTGAGTAACTGGGACCACTAGAGTGTCACCAAGTCTGGCTTCCCACTAATAACCTTATTAATAATCTTTGGCTAATTTTAATTATCACTGGAATGCCAGGATAACTCTTTCCATACAGCTTACCCTGGTGTTCTGTCCTCAGCCTGGACAACCAGACTGCTCCTCATGGTGTAGTGGATTTTGAGGGGACTCGGTAGGCCTTTTTGAGAAATGGAATGAAACTTTCCAAGTAAACAAGGCCTTGCACTCAGCTGCATCCATAGCTCTTTTTTCTCTGTACCTTTTCAGAATTTTAGCAAGACTAGAAAGTGGTTTTTTTAAGACCAAAAATTCCTATGTTATCAGAAAGAACCTTTAATAGTGTCATGAGAGTAGTGAACATGTGATACTATATACTTGGAGAATTTCTTTAGCAGATTTGTTTCAGTTAATGGGAAGCTTTTCAGGAGATAGTAAAAGCAGAGATCTTTGGAGTTGCTGGTTCCATGTGTTGATGTCCCGTCATTTTGGCCCTGAGTTGTTACTTTGTGCCTGGTGCCAAGCTAGAGTAAGTGCAAGGTTTGGCTGTGTCCTTGGGGTGCAAGTACCAGCATTGTGTGATAATTGTGTAAATCCTTATAGAGACAGCTAAGTAGCTATTGGCTTATCCTTAACTGACCTCTATTATAACCTTCTCCTCAGTTTTTATATATATATATATATATATTTTTTTTTTTTTTTGGTAGCATTCTAAGTTTCTTAAAACTTAGCAAGATTCAGGAATCCTTTCTGTGATCCTAATCAGAGGTACCAGGTAGACTTTCTGTTTTCACACACAAATTCTCATTCTAACCTCATGTTTCAGAGATGATATACAGTGTAGAGATAACTACCTAGTGTGAATTATTTTGTGTAAAAATAATGAAAGATGTTCTGCTACAGTTTAACAACATTGCAGTATTTACATAAAGGTTAAAAACAAGCTTTCTTTTTCTAATATTCAAGAAGACTGATGTTAGAAGATAAAACAATGTTTACAAGACTTGCGGTGATTGTTTTCTAGAGGGAGCGTTGTGTGCTGGATTCTGTAAGGGTGGTGACTAGCACTGTACCTGCCCTGGGGCCCTTAGTTTGTAATTAAGCCAGTATGGTGTTTCCACCTTGAGAGGCTGCTCCACATGATGGCACAGGAACCCCAAAGGGCGAGGAGCTGTTTGGGTACATGCAGTTCTAAAGCCCTCACAAGACACACCCTTTGTCTTTACCTCCTTTGCTCCAACCAGAAGCTGATACAGGCAGTGTTTGGCCAATGTCTGCTCCCTGGAGGGTGAGATACAATGAAAAAGATTTTGCTAGTAGATCATTTTTCTTACTCTGAACGTGCTGCTCAGATGGTCTGTCTGCAAGTCTCTGTTAACACGCATTTGATGTGGCTTCACCTTAGATAACCGAGGTGGTCACAGCTGGGCAGGGTGGCGCACGCCTGTAATCCCAGCACTCGGGAGACTGAGACAGGAGGATCGTTGTGAGTTCGAGACCAGATTGGGCTGCAAAGCGAGCTCAAGGCCAGCCTGACCTGCATAGTGAGATCCTGTCTCAAAAAATAGGGCCAGGGATTTAGCTCAGTGATATAAGCGCCTGCCTGGCAGGCATAAGGTTGTGAGTTTGATCCCCGGTACCAAAAATTTAAAAAAAAAAAAGGGTAAACACATTGAATGTGATTGACATCTTTGTGACTTAGTAGTCAGACAAATGTTTTTAGTTTGTTTTAAACCTAAATATGAAAGTTGTCTGGTGATGTGAAAGTATAGATGACTGAGGCAGGATCAGGGGACAGACATCTGAAGTAAGTGTTGAATTTACTTCTAATATTTGTTTTCTGGTGCTGGGGATGGATGCTGGGCCTTGCACATACTGGGCAAGCTCTCTGCTGAGCTCTAGCCCTGGGCCTCAATTTAATTCTGAAAGCCCATCTACATGTTGTTTCCTTGGCCTGTTATTGGGACCTGGGTGGGCGTTTGGGGGCAACCATCCTGTATGGCACAGTCGATTCTGTGCAGAGGTGCTGAAGTTTAAGTATATATATCACATGTACATGCACAAATCTGTACATACACACATATATGTGCATATAATTATATATTTATAAAAGTTGGCATATATACACCTAAATTTTTAGTTAAAAATACTCAGCCAAATACTAGGACACTGATAATATCATGGCTCAGATTTTACATGATTTTTGCTACATTGGTCAGTGATGTCATTTTATAAGGGTATCATTATAACATAACAGGTAAGTGAGTTTATGCCATTCAGTGGCATTAATCACAACTTACGGTATTATCTCTATAGAGATGAATGTGTATGATTTTAAAACTGTAGCTGAGTGTTGTGGTGCATGCCTGTAATTCCAGCACTTGGGAGGCTGAAGCAGGAGGATCACTTCGAGTTTGAGGCCAGCCTGGACTGCCTAGCAAAACCCTGTCTGAGACAAAAAATAAAACTGCAGAAGACTTTAACTTCTGATTATCAGTTTTAAGATTTGATTAGTGTTTAAAAGAAAAAACAACAAAACCTGGATAAGTGGTTACAGTACTAACAAATGAGTTATCTTGAGTGTAAGGGAAGTATTGAAAATGATACTGTTTGAGAATACATGATTTATGGCACAAGAACTTGTTCAGAAATGCATTTGCACTTACCGATTGTTTCTTACAGAATGTGACAGTGATGATAACATGGGTGTGAAAACTTCTTCCATAGAAGAATTCAGATCCACAGAAGGTAACCTAGTGGAATGAATCCTTTCTTCTTCCTCTCTCACCCCTTCACCCTCTCCTTACACAAGAATCACCCAGTTAATCTGTTCTCTGTGCTTTACTCAGTCTCTTGTATAATGCAGTTAATTGGACTGAGCATAGGAAAAGTTTATGCTGTGAGTCCTTTAGGTGTTTGAGTCTGGCGTTAAAACTGATTTGTCCTTCTGATCTTGATCTTATAGCCAAATCTTGATCTTATAGCCAAATTACATGGTTGAACAGAATTAGGAAAAAATCTACAACCTAACCGAGGGAGTTGTTTTGCCCAGCTTGTTTTTCAAACATAATGAGTTAGACAGGAACCACCCACTGTGCTTTGTGTCAGGGCCACCAAGAGACCATGTAAGGAATTTAGATCTTGCATTGTTTATATGTACCTCCTGACTAAGTCTGGGAAAATGCTTGTCAGAATTACTACTGTTTAGGGCTGGGGAGTTAGCTCAGTGGCATAAATGCCTACCTGGCAAGTGCAGGGTCGTGAGTTCCATCCCCGATACCAAAAAAAAAAAAAAAGAGTTACTACTTTTTGAATAACCATACTTTGGAAACCTTCACAGTTCTAGAGGCTTCTAGCTAACCTGAGAAATCTGAGATGTATGTAAATATGTCTCTACCAAAACTTCTATCAATGTTATTTATGCAGTACATTGTATGGTTTGGAGACTGAAATTTTACATTTTTACAATTATGTAGTTTGGAAAAAGAATGATTACAAAGGAATTCAAGAAAAGATAATTTAAACTTTCTGCTAGCTATCATTTGATTTTCTTTCCAAGAATGTCTTCTCTTTTCCAAGAAAATAAAGAGTAATGTAAAGTATGAGGACCATGCAGTGTTCTGCACATTAGTGAATATGTTCACTTTCGTTTCTTCTAATGCCTTTATTATTTATTTCCTCTTTATGCAATAAGACATTAGCTCAAATGTCATCTCTTAGGTTGGACCACATAGAATTACCATTTTTTGTAGGCAACTTTGTATGGTGAGTGCTTTTTTTCAGTTTTCTTTTTTTATATAGAATGCTAATTGCTGCCTCTACTAGGCTGCCACTGTATCATCCTAAGTGGACTTGAAATATTTCTGTCTACATCTTTCAGATGACTTCCTTGAGAGATTAGGATCATATTTCATTTATTTTTCCTTCAGTGGCACCCAGCATGTCAGTTGGCACTGAATGAAGCTTATTACTGAAAAATAATTTCATAACAGTCTTAAAATATGAGCTACAAGGGCTCATGTCACTATAACTGGATAAGAAAAATTAATACAAAGGCCATTTGGAAGAAGACTGAGTTATTTTGTTGACAGAGCATTAATTTTGCCATGAAAATAAATGCTGCTGTCCAAACTAGGATAACAAAGTTTAAAAATACTTGAATAGCCTCTCAAGTTACTTACCTTCTGGATACAACAGTGTAATTGACAAAAGATGGCAAAAGGCAGGTTTTGCTTCTGGCTTTTCCTAACTTCCCGCTCCAGATGATTTGAATATCCTTCTTTGTCCTCCATAAACTGATATCAAGTTCTGACCATGCAGGCCAATCTCAATTATAGGAATCTGATACATAAAATCTCTTCTGTATACTAAACGGGAAAGAGGAGCCACAATGCCATAAGATGTGACTTTGGATTTAGACTGCCTAAGTTAAAACTTGGCTCTGCTTTTTACAAGTTGTATAATATTGGACAAATCATCTCACTTTGTATTTTCATGTTTATTTATATTACTTTTGTTCTTATTTTTGTTGTTGGGAACTAGGTATTCAAATGCAGTATATGTAATATGGGACCTCTGGAAATCAGGTTCTTTTGCCTCTTCCCAGTGGGGTTTACTGTTCTTGATTGTTGAATGTGTCACATGCATCTTCATTGTGCTTCAGTTTCCTTGTGTTTAAAAATGGAAATGGTAGTAAACCTACCTTACTAGAATAACATGGCAAATGGTAAACAGGGCATGTATTGCTTGTGCTGCTGTTGGTGTGATTACAGTCTGTCTTGGTTACTTTTCACTTGTTGCTGAGACAGAATACCTGACGCCCAAAATCAGGGAAGGAAAGGTTTATTTCTTAAAGTTCTTGGAGGTTCTAGTCCATACTCAATTGACTCCAAGGCAGCGTGGCATGGCAGGGCAGCCATTCATGGCAGCCACAGCAGCAAGGTGCAAACCTGAGAGAGAGAGGGAAGATATGCCTTCCTCTCACACTTAACACTGTATGTCAGCTCTGCCCCTGGGCGGGTGCAGCACTCACATCACCAATTCCAGCGCTAGACAGCAAACCAGTCACGAACCCCATACTCAGCCCTGTCCATATTACATGAGTCTTTGGGGAGGACACAGGACCATACCCATAACATTCCACCCCTGGCCCCCCAAGGATTCATGTATATCCTTTATACAAAAGACATTTAGTCTATTTCTAAGAGTTGCCAAAGTCCTAACAGTTTCAACATTGCTGAAAAGTCCAAGCCCCAAATTTCCTCCGAGATATATGTCAAACTCTAAACTGTAATCTCCTATGGGAATGCAAAGCATTGGAATCAAAGCAAGTCCAAAATCCAGCAGGGCAAAGATTAAGTCCTGGAGTTCTCAGCTCAGCATCTGAAGCCATCTGGTTGCAGGCTCCAGAAGGCTTGAGTGACTCCACCCTTATGGCACTTCCAGGGGTTTTAACTTCTATAGCTTCTCTCTTAAGTCCATTCTGCTCAATTCTTGCAGGTTTTTTTTGGATGATCCACGTTCCTGGCTTTTCCAAACTTCTGGGTTTTCCATTGCACCCTTGGCTTCACACTTGCAGATTCAAATACTGCCCTCTCAGGGGTGCACTTCCTGATCTCCCAGGCCTTAACCTCAGAACTAGTGCATTTTCCTTGCACTTAAAATCAGCACTGCATGGATACCACCAAGGTCTGCTGCCAGCTGGAGCAGTAGCCAGGCTTTCCTTTCTTGGCTGCAAGTGTCGAGTGCCTCGTTCACTGAGCTCTCTGAACCTGATTGTGAGGAATAACTTGTCTATGCCACCACCATTCTGGAATCTGGTGTGGCTGCCACTGTTTTAAAACCTCCTGTGGCCTCCATCGCCACTCAGGAACATGGTGTTCTGTGGCTTTTTCCTCTAAGCAAACTCTTTCACTTTTGCCAGCTTGAGGGTGCAAAAGGTGGAGACCGCTGCTTTCCAAGATGGCCCCAGGCCATCTTTTTTCTTTCTTTGTTCCTTCTCAGCAATTGGGATCTCAGCTCTATCTTTACAGTCCACAGCATTCTGGTCAAATTCACATTTTAAATCATCCTGCTGGGCTCTTTGCTCTTGATTTGCAACATAAATCTGGCTAAAAGCCCCCAGTAATAGCCATGCCACAGCCTCAACTTTTTGACTGCCTTGAAATTTCTTTTGCCAGATTAATCAGTCCTCCACTCTTAGTCTCAGTCTCAGGCAAAGTCTCTGAACACAAGCAAAACACAGACAAATTTTCTGCCAAGCCATAAGATACATTGTGTGGAGTCCAACGACCAATGCAGTCCTTCTTCCCAGCAGAAACCTCCCGAGCCTGGTCTTTACCAGCAGGCTTTCTATCAGCCTTGTGGTCTCTTGAACTCTGACCAGAATCTCCCCTACAGAACAGCCTAAGCTGTTCCTGTGCCACTCTTTCAGGCAACATCTCTGAACCTTTCCAAACTCTTCCCATGAGCCATTTGCAAAGGCTCTTGAACCACATGGTCAGGTTTAGTCACAGCAACGGCCCCACTCCAGGTACCAAATTCTGTCTTGGTTGCTTTGCACTTGTTGCTGAGACAGAATACCTGATGCCCAAAATTAGGGAAGGAAAGGTTTATTTCTTAAAGTTCTTGGAGGTTCCAGTCCGTACTCAGTTGGCACCAAGGCAGTGTGGCATGGTGGGGCAGCCATTCATGGCGGCTGCAACAGCAAGGCGTGGACCCAAGAGAGAGAGAGCAAAGACACGCCTTCTCTTGCACCTACACTGTATGTTGACCCCGCCCCTGGGCAGGTGCAGCACTCACATCACCAATCCCAGCACTGGACAACAAACCAGTCACGAACCCCATACTCAGCCCTGTCCATGTTACATGAGTCTTTGGAGGGACCCAGGGCCATACCCATAACACAGTCATTATTCACATCGTTCACTTTCCTACAAGTTCTACTGTGGAGGCGTGCCTACTCAGAGCTCTGAAAAGAGACCTGTGAATGGTCACCACCCTTGCTAAGTTCCTTCAGTTAATAGGAGTCATCTGTGTTTTTATTAATACTAACTTCATATTGCAGCTAATTTTGAGTTGTTTTGGGAGTTTCTTGGGTTTTTTGTTTGTCTGTCTGTTTTTTGAGACAGGGTCTCACTATGCAGCCCAGGCCAGCCTTGGACCTGCGGTGACCTTATTGCCTCAGTCTCCCCAGTGCTGGGATTACAGGCTTGTGCCATCATGCCCGACTTTATTGGGGCAGTTTAAAGAGCAAAGAAAGGATAGGAAAAACTAGAGTGTTAATCTTAAAAATTTGGTTACTTTTTCTTTTTTAAATGCATTTTCAAAGAAGAATAAAGAAATAAAATTTCAAAATACATCAATCAAGGGGCAACAATGGTACATACATTGGGCATTGTCATCCACACATCATTTACCCAGAGCACAAGATATCTGCATTCAATTGCCTGAACAATACCAGCACAAATCTTTCTCTTCAGTGACTTCAGAAAAATCAGTAGTATGACTATCTTAACTATTTTTTACATATATATATAAATAAGTATGTTGTTTCTTTCAGGTTGTTTGCTCTTTCACAGCAAACTGTTACTTTCAAAACTGCTCTAGTCCCATGAGCATCATGGCAATTTCATGTAAAAGGAGCATACTGAAGGGTGTACAAGACCCGTGTCTATTCTTTAAAATGTTTTTCTATTGATGAGTTATTAATTTTATGAGTTTTAGTGTATTAAACAATGAGTACTTAACAAATCAAAAAAGTATTGAATTTTTAGTATTTATTGAGTTTATAAAACATCAAAATTTTCAGCATCAACTATTTTTTGGTTTATAGTCTAAAAAATAGCAGAAATAAAATCCTATAAGAACTGCAGTGAGGGGCTGGGGATGTGGCTCAGTGGTGGAGTTCTTGCCTTATGTGTACAAGGCCCTGGGTTTGATTCTCAGCACCTAAAAAAAAACTAAAAACAATCTCTGCTGGGCGTGGTGCCACAGGCCTGTAGTCCCAGCACTTTGTAGCTCACTCTGTAGCCCAGGCTGGCCTTGAACTTGCAGCAGTCCTCTGATTGATGGCAATCAGATTGAGACAAGAGGATTGCTGTGAGCTCAAGGCCAGCCTGAACTACAAAGTGAGTTCAAGGCCAGCCTGAACTGCATAGTCAAAGCCTGTCTCAAAAAGACAAAAAACAAAAACAAAACAAAAGGAACCTACAATGCAGATATCAATAGAACTCTTAAAAAATAATCTTTGCTTCAGTTGGCACAACCAAGGCGCTCTTCACACACAACTGCATGCTCCATGCACAAGTATCATTTTCACTGATGGCATGTATGTTGTGTTTTCCTATGCTTTCTTGAAGGGCACAGTTGACATCTTTTTCATTTTCCTGTTGTACTAAGTCTTTGGGATGCTGTGCCTGCCTGTTCACCTGTCAGCTCACCAGTGTGCTCCATAATTTTTTTGTGTAGTTCTCTGGGCAGAAACATTTTGTTTTTCCTTTGCTATAAATGCCATTTTATGAACTCCAGTCCAACCCTCTAAGAAAATGTCTCCATGATACTTTGCACTTGTTGTTTTCTTTGTAAACTGGCAAACTATTCATGCCACACACATTTAGCTAAGATTGAGTGAAACACAGCCATCGGCCGGTGCTCTGTGTTTCATGTGACATAGTTGCTGCATAGTTCATCATCAACATCTCCTCCACTTTAGGTTTTGCTGTAGAGTTTCCGTCTCAGGCCTCTGTTCTGTTGAGGTTTCCCAATCAGTGTTCCATCACGGTGCAGTGTTGACATCAGTAGTACCAGTTCGTTTTTCTTTGCTGTATACAAGGCCAATGTTGTATCTTTCTGAAATCCAAAGATTATACTATACAATTCTCTGTTTTGAAATTGCAACATTTCTTTGGGAATTTCTGCTTTGTTCTTGTGTGCAGTTCCTGTGCTGGTCAACTTGTGCTCTGTTAGCAAATGCAACCTCAATCAGAAAGCAGTAAACCAGTTGTTGAATGTCCATTCTGATTAGTTCAGGAAATGGGAACAAGCTTGTCACAGGATGATTTGGTTCATTACTAAACAAATAAAAGACCTAGTGGCTGAGTTCTAGGACACATTTCTAAATCCAGAGTGTATCTTCCCATCTAGCAGGGTTTATATTTTTATACCATATTTTGAAGGCTTTTGGCATATATTACCTATAGCTACAGCAACTAGGTTTTTCATATGTCATTGTACTGAATTGGACACTTCTACAGTCAAAAGCAGACTTATAAAAGATAAGTCCTAAGTGCAAGCAATTAACAGTGAGCACTTAATTGGTAAAACTCCCCTGTTGCTGCCCTGGAGCTCCTGTACAAAACCCTGTTGCCATTCTTCAGCCAAGTGGGTGAAAGCACGGACGGGTTCCTGCTTTCTCCAGGCTCAGCCACTGAGAGTCTCACCTGGCCCCGCCGCAGCAGAGCAGATGTCTGCAGAATGGGCAAATGGTGTGGATGCATGTGACACCTGTGATGCTCAGGACGAGGAGCATTATGTGGGTAAAACCGCGGGCTGACACTTTTGCACAAGTGTACACACTTTGCTCTTTGGGGTACTAAGTGGATGAATGCAAAGAGTGCTTCCTGTGTCCCTCAGGTGAAACTGCTGCGGTGCACAGCTGGCTACCATTACGCTGCAGTGCATATTTCATTAGAAAAGTATGGAGTGGGCCGTGGTAACCTCAATAATGCCCCATGGGTCTCGTGTGCCAGAGTACCATCGTCTCTTCATTATGTATAAAAACTGAGGCTTCTGAGTATTATCTTCAGATTCACAGGTTGGAAATGACTTAGGAACCCTTTCTACATAGGTCTTGTAACCCCTATTACTGGATTCTTTCTTAGTCATAATTATCTTTAAAGAGTGCGATGAAGTCAGAGAGAGGAGAGTAAGAGGGACCAGGACCCAGCTGCAGAGCCTTCCGACCACGGTGGTCTCTGATGAACAGTGAGCAGTCCGTCTTGCTTCGGGCCTCTGCACGAGCCAAGCTGCCTGCCCCCCCCCCGCAACGCGCTGTGTATGGCACCGGGGGTCCCACCTAAGGCCGCTCATGTTAAGCAGTACCCCAGACCTTTTATTTAAGTTGCTCTGGCAGGACTTGACCCGGGGATCCTCCTGCCTCCTCTCTTAAGCGGCTGAGATTACAGGCATGTGCCACCATGGCCCTTCTTACTGCTTACGTTGTCTTTGATTTTCTCTTTGTGGTGGTGCTGGGAATCCTTTTGTTATTTTGAGACCGGGTCTCCCTAAGTTTAAATTGCCTGGGCTGGGCTCAAACTTGGCAGTCTTCTGCCTCAGCTTCCCAGAGTGCTAAGAGTACCATGCTTGTCTTTCTTTGACTTTTGCCAGTTGAATTATAATGTGTCTCAATATAATTCTTTCAGTGTATCCTTGGAATTCATTGAGCTGCTTGAATATGTTGATTTGCATCTTTCATTAAATTGGGGACTTTTTTGGCAATTATTTCTGTTATTACTCTTTTTTTGCCCTGTCTCCCTTTTTCTTTGAAGACTTTCCCGGTTTTTATGTTAGTGTATTTGGCGTCTTCTGTGTGAGTCAGCGTTTGTCTCTGGGACAGAATGGCCTGGCAGCTGCCCCCTGAAGGGGAGGTCGAGTGTTCTTGGCTGCGGGGACTGAGGTGTCCTGGTGGAAGGGAGGGCGGGGGGAGTGGAGAGCAGGGGCAAGGGGAGGTGCAGGAGAGGGTGGGTGGGTACCCCGACCCAGACCAAAGGGGCAGTTCGGGTTCCTCATCAGAGTCCGTCAGGCCTCCTAAACTGTATTTATTTTTCTCTCACAGTGGATAATGTCAATTCTATCTTTTCACTCACTTTTCTTTGTGCTAAAATTTGTTCAACTTTTCTAATGAATTTTTCATTTTAATTATTGTACTTTTCATCTCCAGAATTTCTGTTTGGTGCTGTATTAAGATTTATTGTCTCTATGGATACCTTCATTTTGTTCATATATTCATACTGCCTTGTTTATGTTTTTATTCTTGAAAACTAGATACCCAGGTATTACAATGTGGCACCTCTGGAAATCAGGTTTTCCATTTTCTCCAGGGTTACTGTTCTTGGTTGTTGAATGCTGCCGCCGTGTACTTGCTTACTTACCCAGATGCTCTGTGCAGAAACTGCCTTCACTGTGGTCCGTTGTCACTGACATCTGCTTTTTTAGATGATGTTTAGCTAGTGTTTTGACAGATTTTCTTGAAAGTCAGGAGCCACAAACAAAAACCACCCCTGCCAGTCTTTGCGGAGGCTCCTCCCCAGGGCCGCCTCCTGCCTTCCTATTCAGGCCTGTCTGCCAGACTCCGACTTCAAACTCTGCCTTCCTATAGTAAGCGCAATTAGAACTATGCACTTCCAGGGTGTAATGTGCACATATAATAGATTGCTATAAGCAAGGAACGCGTGTAAGTGCTGCTCCGGTTAGTAAGTTATTGTCTGCCAGCTCCAAACCATTCCGTACTCTCTGACCCTTGGACTGTGACGTTTTAAAGACAATTTTAGATTCCAGTGGGAAGTTCCAGAGGAGACCTGTGAGGAAGAGGAGGATGGAGCTGCTGTTCCTATCAGAATCCTTCACATGTTCCTCCCTTCACTCTGGCAAAACCCTCAGGCTCCAGCCTCCAGCTTTTTCTGCTATTTCCAGATCCACCTCACTGAGGCAGCCAGGCAGAGCCGTCTCAGAGGTCTCCCTTGAGCACTACAGGACGCATTGGTCCCCCGCTAAATTCTAAGAACGCTGGCCTCTTCCTTCTGAGCCTCCTATGCCTGGGCTGGTAGCTGCTGTCTGCAGTTATTATCTGTGCTACCTCAGTGGTCTTCTCTTGATGACTATTCTGTTCTCCTGTTAACTAAGTCCTATATGAAACTTTCTATTAAAATAACCGGTGTGAGCCAGGCATGGCAGTGCACACCTGTAATTGCAGTGTTACAGGCACCTGTGTTAGGAATATTCTAGGCAGTCAGACAGGGCTGGGCTCTCAAAAGAGCCGGCACAAGGGACCAGATGTCTTGTGACCTTGGAAGAGACACACACCTCTTGCTGTGGGCCAGATCTCAAAACAGAAGGCAAAACAAATGCAACCATAACCTAAGTATAAACATTAGGGATTAGGTATGGGTCACCTTGAGAAGCCAGGAATTACCAGCCCAACCCCCTACAGGGAAGAGTCACTGATCCGTAAGAATGCTTGCTTGCTGTGTGATTCGCTTCCCCATTTGTCCCTGATTTGGTCAGTTTTAGCAGTTAACCTTACTGGTTGACCACAGTTCTGTCCCACCTCATACCCGTTTGCCTTGTGAGTTCCCAGTTTTCCCCATCATGGTTATACTCTATAAAAGTCACTAGAAAAGACAGACTCTTTGGCAGCCCACTCAGGACCCCTTCTGTCTCTCTTTCAGACAGAAGCTTTCTTTCTCTCAATAAATATTTTTGCTCTTAAAATGAATAACATAAAAAAAACTGCACTTCTTTCAGGTTTCCAGCTGTTGGTTTTTGTGGGTGATTTTGAATGCTCTCTGTAAGGTTTAACCAAGGACTTACAGATTCAGGAGAAGCTCATTGGCTACTGTGGTTCCTTGCTTTGACGATGGCAATTAAAACTAAAGCAACATTTAAGTTTGTTTGCCTGGTCTATTTTACGTAAGCTTAAATAACTCTAAAATGAGAAACCCAAAGTGTAAGTAAATTAAAGAACAAAATAAAAGATTGATAGTAGCAAATAGAGAGGTAGATCTTTGGGGAAAGGAAGGGAGTTAGAGAACAGAACTGAGCCAGGTGTGGTAGCACACGCCTATAATCTCAGCACTTGGGAGGCTGAGGCAGGAGGATCCTAATGAGTTCCTGGGTTACAAAGTGAGTTCAAGGCCAGGCTGGAAAAAAAGAACTGAGGTATGTTATGTGCATGTACCAGTGCCCCACGAGGAATGTAATTATGTACTGCAAACAGGTACTAGTAAAATTTTTTTAAAAGTCAAGCAACACATGTATTTACAGTCAAAAGCTTTACTTGAAAAGTAAAAAAAATAAAGGGTAGCAAACTGACAAAGCTCAAACCAGTCCCCTAACAAAATAAAGTAAGGGAGCCGGGCATGGTGGCGCACGCCTTTAATCCCGGCACTCGGGAGGCTGAGGTAGGAGGAACGTTGTGAGTTTGAGGCCGGCTTGGGCTACAACACGAGCACAAGGCCAGCCTGAGCTACACAGTGCGACCCTGCCTCAAAAAAAACCAGGGCTGGGAGTTTGGCTCAGCAGCTTACACGCCTGTCAGGCAAGGCACGAGGTTGTGAGTTCAATCCCCAGTACCGCAAAAAAATAAATAAATAAAGTAAGGGAAGATGGAAAAAAGCTCTTCCACTTTCCTACCAGAAGTAGAACTGCTCGTTGTTTTTTTTAATCCAGTCTTTTAATTGGCAAGATTAATTCATATAGAGTCGGGCGTGGTGGCGCACGCCTTTAATCCCAGCACTCGGGAGGCTGAGGTAGGCGGAGCATTGTGAGTTCGAGGCCCACTTGGGCTACAACGCAAGCGCAAGGCCAGCCTGAGCTGCATAGTGCGACCCTGCTTCAAAAAACCAGGGCCGGGAGTTTGGCTCAGCAGCTTAAGCGCCTGTCTGGCAGGTGCGAGGCTGTGAGTTCAATCCCCGGTGCCGGAAAAAAAAAAAAGATTAATTCATATATGCTCGTTAACAATATTAATACATTCATATTTATTTTACTGTTTCACTCTAAGCTGCTTTTTTTAAAAATGAATTGGAGAATTATAGCCTTTTTCTTCTATTACTTTGTGGTTGTTTTGGAATCTGTAGATAAAAATACATGTAAAACAGCCAGGTGTGGTGGCACATGCCTGTAATCCCAATACTCGGGAGGCTGAGGCTGGAGGATCGCCTCGAGTTTGAGGCAGTCTGAAGTACATAGTGAGACCCTGTTTCAGAAAAACAAAAAAATAGCCGGGGATTTAGCTCAGTGGCTTAAGCATCTACCTGGTAGGCACGAGGTTGTGAGTTCAATCCCCAGTACCAAAAAAATAAAATAAAAATAAAAATAAAATAGAATCAGGCTTTTAGCAGATCTCTTTGTTAGCTTCTGGCAGTCCTGGGCACTTTTTAGCTCACAGACGCATGGCTTCAGTGTCTCCTCCACTCTGATGTGACTGCCCCACGTGGGCACTAAGCACTGGAAATGCTTGTTTGAGGAGCTGAATTTTCATTTCATTTCATTTTAATTAACGTAAACATATGTAGTCATTGTCCATCATGTTGGACAGCCCAGGTATGAGCAATACTCTTTGGGGGCTGGTTTCCTTTAATCATACTGGCTTTGAAGTGGCATCTGTGTTTGAATGTGTGACTTGGGTTTGTTCCCGATCAGCCCATCGTTTATAGACATTGGCTGGTACGTTCTGGCTGCTAGAGGAGCTGAGCTGTGGGCCTCCCCACCCGTGTCCCTTGACGCCTGTGCGTCCACCTTCTGGGGTGTGCCCCTGGGAGAGCAGCTGGTGGAAATGCTGCCAGGCTGCCTTTCCTGAGTGACGGTGGCGAGTTCCTCTAGGTCTGTAACTCACTGGTCTGCAGGTGTGTGGTGAGTAGTATACTGCCGGGGCTAGGTTTGTGTTTTTCTTCTCAGTCATGTGTGCTGTCTTTTGTGCCTGCTGTTGTCTATGAGCTGGGGATCAAACCCTGTCCCTCATGTGTGCTAGGCAGGAGCTCCCCGTGGCTGTACGCTGGCCTTGATGTGCAGTGTTGGTTGGCCATTTCCACTTCATTTTATGTGACCAGGTTTTCAAAAAAAATCTCGACATCTGTTGGATTGCCTTTTATTGATTTTTCTGGGTTGAAAATCTTAGATGTTTCTGGATCCAAGTTCCATATATTGCAGTTTTTTCCCTCCATGACTTGCCTTTCTGATCATCAAATGGTGCTTTTTTTTGGAGTCAGGGTCTCACTGTGAATGTCTTTTGACTCGTGTGTGTCTTTGTTCTGTTTTTCCCTGCACTATGATCATACTGAAATACCCCTATATTTCTTCTAGAAACTTGTTTGTTTGTTTTGCCTGTCACACTTTGATGTATAGTATATCAGAAATTTATTTTTCTATATTCCTTGAAACGGATAATTTTTCTTTACTACCTGGCCTATCAGCTGACCCACCACCCTTTATTGAAAAAGGTATTTTCCTGCCGTTTCATAGTGCTCCCTCTGTAACACTTCCGTATGTACGCGTGCTTCTTTCTGATCGCCTGGCCATTCTCTTGGTCCCCCGAGTGCTGGGACTGCTAAGAAAGTTCGCAGCTCATTGAGAGCGTGTCCTGGATTCTCCTTGCTGGTTCTCGCCCCTTTGGATTCAGTGGGAAAACCATTGGCCTGACCACAGCTAACGCACACGGTGGGAACCAGCATGCAGTGTTTGGGTGCAGACAAGGGGACCGACTATCGTCCCTCAGTGAGGCGCAGCTGCGTTCGGCAGGGTCACGGGAGCCTGGATCCCAGGGAGCTCAGGTAGCCTGGGGGGAAAGCAGCAGCGCTGGGAGCCAGTGCAGGCCGGGAAGTGGAGGCAGGGAAGAGCCCGTGGCCAGTGGCCGCCTTCCTCTCAGCTGCTTGCCGGCTCCTGTGAGCACAGCGGGCGTTGGCAGGTGTTCCAGAAATGACCTGTGTGTGTACGTGTGTTATGTGCTCTTAGCCTATGTGGCCGTGAATTTCCCTCTGTTTTAGATGCTAGAGAGCTTGAAGCTGATTCCCAGCTTCAAATGTAAAAAAGCTAAATTCCTAACCACCTGAAGATTTTCCGGTTTCCTAGCACTGACATTCCCTTTGTTTCATGTGTCTGATCTCAGATCTTTTAGGAAAACAGTGATAATATTGTTTCATTGTTGAAACAGGCGATAACATGTCAGTGATTCTAAGTCTGTTGACTTCCCCCATCTCTAATTAGAAGTAACTTCCAGTTCTTTATATTACATTTGTGAATATCAAGTTCAACTTCATCGTATCCAGATGCTTGTATTTAAAAATATACATCCTTTACTAGGAGAAACTTGATTTTCCTTTCCTTCTTGAAAAGAGTAGCTTTGGTGGCACACCCTTGAAATCTAGCACAAGGGCGACCGAGGCAGGAGTGTCACTGTGTGTTCAAGTCCAAACTGAACTACACTGTGAGACTTTGTTTCAAAAAACCAAAAAAAAGGAAAAAAGACCATAGTGATAAATTTATGTAAAGCACATGTTGATCAAATAGTTCTGCCCTGGGTTTTGACATCCTGTCTCTCTATGCAGATATGGAACTGGAAGAAGCTATTCGGAGGAGTCTGGAGGAGATGTGATAAGGCCCGCTGTCCTGCCGCCGGAACCAGAAGCCCTCTGGGAGGGCGGGCGGAGCGCCGGACCTGGCGCTGGCCGGGTGCTTTGCGCAGTGATGCACAGCTGCGTGCAAGGACTAGGATGTGTGTTCACGCCGGCGGCGCACAGACGGCCCCACTCGGGAGACTCGGGGTGCTCAGGTTAAGGTTTTTTAAAAAGCTGTTGACGTTGTTTGTGTTTCCCAAGTAGTATATGTCTTTAGTTTTATTCGTACTGTACAGATGGTTCTAGTTTATATTTGTTGGAGTAAAAATAAAAATAAATGTAAATAACTCATTTTCCCAGATTTTGTCTCACGTGGTACTTACGTGCAATGTCTTTGAGGCGTCCGGTTTGCTTGTCAGAGCAGTTAGTGGAAACTGATGGTGGCAACAGCAGTTTTCTTTGTGGGTGCCACGCAGACGGACAGCTTGCTTTGATTAGAGCAGCACATTGCTCAAATAAAAACACAACTGTATTTTTTTTCCAGAATAATGAAGATGAAATCTTTCCTATTTTTACTTGCATATTAGACTTTTAAGTGATTTGTATGTTCTGTTGAGAGGGAATGATGTCAAAATAAATGCATAGAATTAAACTTATTTTTAACAATAGTCCCTTGATATAGTTGTTTAAATATAATTTTCATCAAAAATAATGAAGTTATACTGAAGAATAACCTAAATCTTGAAACTTTGTACTTCATTGTAGTTATTCATGGAGTTGTCCATCTCTTACATTTAGTATTCTGTATTTAATTCTTAAATGTCAAGGCCTCATTTTGAAAACAAAGTTTTTTCAATGACATAAGTGGAAGACTGTGAATGGGTTTCATACTATCTTTGTGTATGGTATATGGTTCATGTTATTGAGCCAGAAATTTCTTCTAAAAATTTTGAGTAGTATTTACCACATGTAAACTACTTCTGTAAAATACTATATAAACCTTTCTGTAAGAGAAAGTTACCACAGGAAAAAAACTTCATTCTTTGCAGCACTAAGTATGTAGTGTAAAATGGAGTTACTGGTTTATTTTACTACTGTGGTCTTTTGAGTCCACACTAGAAAGCACCTTATTTTTTTTTTCTATCTTTCATATATTTATTTATTTATTTTTGGCACTGGGGATCGAACTCACAACCTCACGCCTGTCAGTCAGGCACTTAAGCCACTGAGCCAAACTCCCAGCCCTAGTTTTTTGAGACAGGGTCGTACTATGTAGCTCCAGCCTGCCTTGCTCACATTGTAGCCCAAGCCAGCCTCAAACTCACAACATTCCGCCTACCTCAGCCTCCAGAGTGCTGGGATTAAAGGCGTGCACCACCACGCCCAGCTTTTTTTATCTTTTTCTGGTACTCGGAATCAAACTCACGACTCACACTTGGCAGGCAAGTGCTGTGCCGCTGAGCTACATCCTCCGCCCTGTTCTTGTCTTTTAAAATGTCACTCTGTCTTAGTCGCATGCATGTTTTTAAAGAAGTTGTATTCTATAGCTTTATTATTCACATTTCACAGTGAGTGTGTGCTTTTTCATTGAAAGTGGCCAAGCGAAGCTTTGAGCGTCACTGCGCGGGAGCCGTGTGCAGGCACCTGCAGGAGCCCGCTCAGTGGGGAGGTGTGGAGGGGCTGGCCACAGGCTCAGAGAGGGGTCCACAGAGCAGCAGGGCGACAGAGACCCGCACTTGGTCCAGCCCCCAGCGCCAGAGAGAACTGCAGGCTCTGCTGGGACAGGAAAGGGGCATTCCACCATGCTTGTTAGAAGGGATTGGTGGGGGTTTTAGTGTTTTAATAATTGTTGCTATATTTCTACTCATTAAGTAACAATATAATATTTAATTCATAATTTGAACTTAGTTGAAACACCAGGCAATACAATCAGTGACATTAGAGAAAGTTATGTTAGATTTTTATCAGAAGTAAATGATTTTTCTTTTTTGGTTTTTTGGAGACAGGGTCTTGCTTTGTAGGTCAGGCTGATTTTGAACTCACTTTACAGTCCAAGGAAGCCTCACATTCAGGGCAGTCTATCGGAGACCCGGCCTAGATTCCCAATCTTCTGAAAGAGTGTACAGAGAAGGCTTAAATAAATGAGACAAGTTGTATGATTTTAGGGCTCCAGGAGGATCAAAGCCCCTGCAGAGTTCTTGACTCTGTAGCTGAGATGAGGGCTAAGACAATGAGCTTCTCTGGACCACCCGTATATATTTTCAAATAGACAAAGAGAGGGGATGCTGAGGGTGGTGCCGGAACTGAGCAGGACGTGGGAGTCACTTCAAGGACATCTCCAAGTAGGAAAAAAATGCCAGAAAAGGAGAACTATCTTGTCTCCAAGATGACCTGTGTGGTGGGACTGAGATGCCTGCAGGGTAAGATGCCTGCAGCTGTAGTCTCTGTTAACGTAATTGATTATGAAGCCAAGATGCTGTCAGCTGCAGCCCTCTTTACCTTGCCCTTTGAGGTATCTCTGACCACATCGGCCACTACAGGCCTCAGTCAGGACCAGTGATTCATAGAGGCTCGTTTACTATGAATCAGCACCCATCGTCAGGCAAGGGGCCTGGGCCTAGGACAGGCTCACAGATAAATAAAAAGCCAATTAGTAAATTTTAAATCCTGCTCAGAGCCTCTTCATAGTGGTCTCCAACAGCAGTCCTCCTGCCTCAGCCTCCTGCGTGCTGGGGTCACAGGTGTGTGCCACCAAGGCCTGGCTATCTATGCTATTGACGACTTGCGGGAGGGGGATGCTAGGGATTGAAGCAGGCCTTCACCTTGAGCTCTGTCCCCAAGTGGCTGGTTTTTTGAGACGGGTCTCCCTGAATTGTCCAGGCCAGGCTCACCCTGGGGAGCCTCCTGCCTCAGAGTGCCTGGGCCCCAGGTGTGCCTTGTTTTTTTGGTTCTTTCACTCGGGTGTTCACTGAGCACTTTCCTCGTGTCAGTGACTTCTACTCAGCTCCCAGCTCTGCGGAGCCGGTGGAGGACCGCCGAGATCCCCACTGCCTGTGAGAGGGGCAGGTCTAAGGGTGACGGGGGCACTGACAGAGACTCCGCGCCCCCCCGTTGTATTAGCCAGAGCGCAGGAGGGTAGCGAGCGACCCTAGGAGCTGCCGCAGCGACTGCAGTGGGCTGGGGAAGAAGCGAAGCCGTCTCGCCCGCGCGGTGAGACGCGACACGGGCAGTGAGGAACCCATCTGCTGCCGCCCGCCCGCTGCTCAGCGGGCCTTACCGCGCCCCCGCTCCGAGCTGGGCCCTGGGCTCCCTTCCCCCGCGCCTCTGCGTTCCCCTCCTGCTCTCTCTGATCGGGGTCCCCACAGAGCCCACACTGGGGAGAGGGGCCGAGAACCCGGCGCTGGGCAGGGAGTGAAGGCGGACGGAGGGCCGGACCGGAGCGCTGTGTGTCCAGGGCGCGCCCGGCCCGGCAGGAGTGCGCCTCGCCCTGGCTCCGCGGAGCTGCGGGGAAGAGCCGGCCGGGACGCAGCGTCGGCGCTCCGGTCTCAGCTTGGGTCCTGCAAATAACTGGCCAAGCGACCCCCTAGCCCGGCAGGAGTCGGCCTGGACCGAGCGGAGGCGCTTCCCGCGCTGTCAGCGGTCTGACCGCTTGGCCTCCCTGCGGTTAAGACTGGCTCAGCCGCTGACCTCAGCCTGTCTGTCATTCCCTGTGGTCTATTCTTGTCCTTGCGACCAGGAGGCCAAGCGCTACCGTGAGAGGGGCATGACTTGTTTTTCCGGCCCTACGGGAAATGGAATCTAAGCTTTCGCATTGAGCTAAGTCCACCTCGGTTATCATTTTATTGTTTCAAGATGGTCTTGCTAAATTGCCTGGCCTGGACTTGAATCTGTTGGTCCTCCTACCTCAGCCCTGGGATTGCGGGCACTCACCCTGCCCGCCTAAAATAAAACCCGTTTTGCTTTTCTTTTTTCTTTCTTTCTTTCTTCTGGTTTTTTGAGACAGGATCTCATGTAGTTCAGGCTGTCCTTGAACTAGCAGCGATCCTCCTGCCTCAGCCTCCCGAGTGCTGGGGTTACAGGGCTAAAACACAACTTTTTAAGTAGTCAGATCTTTATATTCTTCCAGCCTGACCCGCTCTTCCACCGACCTTGACAGCATCCGACCTCTGAGAATGCGGCGTTGTGACGGCTTCACTCCCTGCTGCCGCGCCCCTCCCCTCCGGGCGCCGCGCCTGCGGGATGGGCACGGGACTCTCCAGCCTTCGCAGTGCGGGTGGGGGGGACCCCAGGGTGACGCCGGCCTCCTGCAGCCACGAGGGCGGAGCCCGCCCCGCCCCGCCCCGCCCCGCGCTGCCCTGGCCCGGAGCTGCCCTCGCCCCAGCTCAGCGCGGAGCGGGCCATGGCGCAGGCCAGGATCCACGCCAAGGCCAGCGAGGGCCGCTTCTGCCGTTCGTCATCCATGGCCGACCGCTCGAGCCGCCTGCTGGAGAGCCTGGACCAGCTGGAGCTGCGGTGAGCGGCGGGCGCGGGGGCCGGGGGGCTGGGGAGCCGGGGGGCCGGGGGGCGGGGGGGACGGGGGACGGGGGGGTGACGGGGAGCTGGGGGGACGGGGGGTGACGGGGAGCCGGGGAGCCCGGGGCCGCGCACCTCGGACCGCCCCGGTGTCCGCTCCTCCCCTGCCCTCCCGGGAACGCTCCGGGTGCGGTCGGAGTCGCCTCCCCATCCGTCCGTCCGCGTGGGGCGCGTTGGGGCCGGAGGCCGGGACAGGGCTGCGGGCGGCTGCTGCTCAGGCGCGGGGCGCGCGTTCCCTCGAGCTCGGGGGACGCTGTGAGTGCGCCCGCGGGTGCGGGGCGGAGCGGCGGGGCCGGACCGTCCCCAGGGGCCACCTCCGCGCGTGGCCGCCCAGAGTGAAAGCAGCCCGGGCCGCAGCGGAGTCCCCGAGGAGGAGCTGCCGGCGGCGCGCGGGCAGAAGGAAGGGGTCCCCTGCCGGGCCGCCGCCTCCCCCGAGCTGAGTCACGGTCCCAGGCCGCGCGGGGCCGGCGGGGCCAAGCCTCCCTCCCTCCGGAACGAAAGCCTCTTGTTTGTTTAATGTAAAGTGAATCCTGATTACCACACATATGTAATTAAATTACAGCGCGTTTAATACGTACTGGGGAGGAAACATCACTGTGACTCACTGTTCATTTCCAAGACCTCCCTAAACCGGGTGTGGTGGTGCACCCCTGCAATCCCAGCACTCGGGAGGCTGAGGCAGGAAGATCACTGGGAGTTCGAGGCCAGCCTGGGCTACATAATGAGTTTAAAGCCAGCCTGAACTGCATAGTGAAACTGACTCAAAGACACACACAAAAAAAGACTCCTAGTAATTCAGACTTGTAAGGTTTGCTTCTTCCTTAAAAAAGGTAATACAGGCAGAAATCTAAGGAAGTATTGCAGAAGGTAAGCAAAAATAGAAAAATGCCAAGGCTGCACCTGTTGAAGTTTTTCTTGAAACTATGTGGGCAGCAGGGCGTTACACGATAAAAAAAAAAACACTAGACTCATGCGCAGAAGGGAGATTTTTAGAAGAAAACATGGAGCTCTCAGGTCCCTGCTCTGGTAGAAGTGTCCCGGTGAAGTGTCCCTGGGCGCTGCGTCCTTTTGTACTGAGTTCTCCTGCCGATCTGCCCCGCCCTGGCTGTGGAGAAAATCCCTTCCCTTTAAAGCCGAAAACAAGATTTTACTGCCTGCTTCATGGCTTCCAGTGTGAACAGGCCTCTGTGGTGCTTTAAGCGCTCTAAAATATTTGGTCTGATCTATAGACTTAAAGAATTTTCATTTGTTCCTAGTACTTTCTCATTACATCAGTCTTTGTTTTTTTTTTTTTTTTTAACTTTTCACTTCCTCCTAAAGACGTGATTCCTTTTTCTCTGCATTTTCCTGACCATTTCTGTGGAGTCTGAATTTTGGACACCCTGATACTGTTCCTTCTCGACTCACTATGATACCTTGACAATGCGCTGTGCGTTTGTGTGGCAGGCCTCCTGCCTGGGTGGGGTCCTGTGACGGGGTCCCACAGGCTGGAAGTCGAGGCCTAGAGGTAAATGACCAGTCCCTGGCCACGAAGCTAAGCCACGGAGGACTCCCGAATTTTAGATTAAATGTGTCCTATTTCCGAATGCCAGATGACTGCTATGTGAGTGAATAGATGACTTTTCTGAATGAAAGAGATGAAAGTTCGATGTAAGCCTTTCCTTCCATCATGGCAGGAGCTCAGCGGGTGGGAAGGGGACTGGGCCAGCCCAGGGGGCTTTGCCTGGCACCGTAGCAGTCACATAGCCACCACCCCCGGGGGCGGGTGGGCAGGGTGCCCAGACCGTCCAGCCCCTCCCTGCCGGAAGTTCCCAGGGGAGCCTGACTCATGAAGCATCATCCTGATGTCCTCCTGTAGCAGCCTGTAATTAAGAAGGCGTCCGTGTGTCCTGTGCTTTGTCATTGAAACCTCCCCACCCTGTGAGGCGGCCAAGGCCGCATCCTTCCCCCAGGCCTGGAGCTCCGTGCTGGCGCCGAGTCCCCCACCCATGGCGCTGCCCTGTGGCTCTCGGCACAAAACACCACCCGCTCCTCCCTGGAGTCTCAGTGAAATCAAGCACTTTGATGACGAGGAAAACCCTTCACCATTTTTATGCTGTCAAGAATACTGACCAGGTGGGGTTTCGATCCTCGGACGCCCGGTAGCAGATGGGAGGCAGGACAGCTTTGGGGATCACTGCAGGGGAGCCTCTCTTCCCTTCTTGGGTGCAGAGTTGGCCCTCGTCAGAGGCGACGCCGTGCTCCCTGACTCGAAGAGCTGCTTTCCAGTCAGTGCTGTGGTCCCTGTTCACCATGCCGTCCCTCCTGGGGACCTCGGGGCTCGTGGCCCAGGTGACCCACGTGGCTGTTGAGGTTCTTGGGGTGAAGGGCCAGAGAGGATGAGAAAGTAAAGAAGAGACAAAGCTGGGTCAGGTGGAGCCCTTATCCTCCTGATGGGCGAGGAGGAGCTGCTCAGCCACTGTAGCAGGCTTATTTATGCACTCGGGAGGAGGATGTCAATGTCAGGCCCACTGCCTAGCCGCTTGTTTGCCTGGCTGGCCTGGGTCCCTGCCTTGGAGCTGGAGCAGCTTGTTCATGCACTTGCTTTGGGCTCCGTGTTCTCAGGGCTGGCCTGCGTTAGCCCCACGCGTGTGATCCCAGCTTCAGTGGCTCCCTGCAGAATGGCTCTGCTGGGCTTTTGTCCTTGGAACTGCGCCGACTGCTGCTGCTCTTTTTTATTTATTTACTTATTTTTATTTTTTATTTTTTGTGAAAGCTGCTTAGCTTTCCAGGCAGCATGGCCGAGAGCAGCCTCCGTGTGAGGTGAGGACAAGCCCCTTTCCTGCTCAGACTTGTGTCTGCTTTAGGGCCTTCTGGTGAAGCAGGACTTGCGTGCTGCTCAGAGAAGCAATGTCAGGTAAGATAGGAAGGATAAAGGGAGCCAGTCAGTTTGTCTAACCAGAGCCAGAAGATAACAGGGAGACAGGAAGCAGTGACACATAGCTGAGAATTTTCTAGAACTAAAGGAAAAGCCATAGATTAAAAAAAAAAACCTGTGTAAGGATAGCGGTAACTGATAAATGATACAGGTATTTTGAAATAAACTCAGTGGAGATCTGGGTTCAGCTTTCAAAAAGGAGAAACTGTAAACAAGCTCACAGCGCCAGAGAATGGGTTAATTACTCCCTGGAGCAGAAAAGCAGGTGTGGGCTCCCTCCAGAAAGGGATTGGGGTTTGGAAAAGATCACCTGGCTGACAAGGGTCCCAGAGAGAAAACGTTGCAGAAAGAGAGAATCACACACAAAAGGCCCATGATGCCAAAAACTCTGCTGTCTTTACATCCTAACGTATAAATTTTGCTTCTGCTATGAAATAAAAATTACATAAGAATTTCTATAAGAGTGAAAGCTGTTTTTCTCAGAGAAAATATCTGAGTAATTTTTGGGGGTGGGGGGATTGAGACAGGGTCTTACTGTGTAGTTCAGGTGACCTTGAACTCACTATGCGCCCAGGCTGGCCTCAAACGTGAGGTGATCCTCCTATCTCAGCCTCACAAGTGCTGAAATTACAGGCCTGCACCAACACGCCCAGCTAACCCTGGTAATTTCTATTAACAAGTAAAGAAACCGGGGGAGGAGGAGAATCTCCCACAAAGCCTAAAAGTTCTAATTTCACTTTGTATTATTTAATGATAGAATATCTTCACACTTATATTTTTTCTAGATTGTCTCCTTTCAGCCCATTCTTCCCTCCACAAATTGACTATTGTGAATAACTGTTGTCAATGAAGCCTTCCTTTTTAGAATTCAATTCTCTTTATCCACTTGCATCTGAATGCAGACCTGAACATTGAAAAGTTAATGTATTCTTCCATTGGCTTCTCATCCACCAGTCACATCTGTCATTTATCAAAATGTGGGCCTCACGGCTGGCATCTTAGTGCAGGTATTTCCTGTTCACGCCAGCCCAGTCCAGTGAGTGTGCTGGGCTTCAGTTTACAGTTTACCGTCACTCTGCTAATTTAAGCGCCTGAGTGAAGAAGGGGCTCGAGGGGGCCGGGGGGCATCATCCGTGTCCTAGAGGAGACGGACTGTGTGTTTCCCGGCCAGGGCTTAGTCAGACTCTTCCCAGCTCTTTCACTTAGTGATTCTTCTGAATACAGAGACCTACGCAGACCCCATGGCTGCAAGAGTCCGGCCGCCCTGGCTGCAGACTTCATGCTATTTTGGGGTGTGACAGGTGGAGCGGGGAAAGTGTGTGTGCAGCTGGGCGTGGAACGTGCTAGAACACTGGTGACCTGTCCCTTCTGCACCCGCGTGAGGCAGCGCTCAGATGAGCTCTTCCTGATCTTAGATTTCTGGGATCATCCAAAAACGCTGAGGACAAGTCTGTCATCTAAGTCCACAGAAACTGTCAACTCAGTTACAGGAACCTACAACAAGAGAGTCCTGTGGGAGCAGAGAACTTTTAAATGCGAGTTTTTCCCTCTTGCTTTAACAACGCTGCAGCCACATCCTTCAGGGACAGTGGCACCTCTGTAGCCCTTTAGGGCTGCACATCCCCTGGAAGTCGAGCCAACTTCCCTCTGAAAGACAGACGGACAGACGCCGTCACTGCACTGCCATGCACTACAGGCCTCCTCTGTGCCATGAAGGCAAAATAAGGAGCAGGGGTAGAAAGCAGGAGGCAGAAACTATCACCTTCTTTTGCAGATGATACCATTATCAACCTGTTAGAAGAACTAATGAATCAAAAGACTGACCATTGAAAGTAAAAATGTTTCCAGTTACAAGTTGAATGTAGTACAAAAACAGCATTTCTGGAGCCAGCAGTTGTTAGGGTAAACGGAGGCACAGTGCAGACGACCAACACAGGCAGAGTTTAAGCAACACACGAGGATTTCATTGCAGACCAGATGTGGCCTAACCAAGGGCGAAAAGACTGTTGGCCCCAGCAAGGGGCAAGAGCTTGTTTCACAGGGGGAAGGGTATTAGGTGGGGCAGCGGGCATTGCTGAGGGGGTGCAGAATTTCGGGGGGCTGGGCCTGGCTGATGGACAGGCTGGTGTTGGGTACAGGGGTGCAGGGAGGCATAGTGTACCTCTTGTGGGTGAGCTGTGTGGAGAAGTTGCTGGCTTCCCATTGAACAGAGCTCTCCTACACGGGTGAATAACAGATCTGCTTGGGGAGTTTTTCTCTCCTAGTTGGGCAGGGGTCTAGTTCAGAGACTCGACAGCAATAATTGACTATAAAATGTAATTAAACTCATTCATATTAGCAAAAATACCTACAAAGCTACTCTGAGGAACATTTAAAATTCCAATAAAAGCCAGGCATGGTAGCACATGCCTGAATCTCAGCACTTGGGAGGCTGAGGCAGGAGAATTGCAAATTCAAGACAAAAACGAGGATCAAGAGATGGATAGGGAGAGGCAGGAAGGGGTGAGGAAAAGAACGAAGTTGGGTCAGGACACATGCCAGGCCCGCACAGGGAGAGCGGACAGCAAGCACTGTGAACCCCTGAGGGGGGCTCACCCACCCCGTGCAGCAAAACAGCCCATGGGTGCAAAAGAAACACAGAAGGGCTGGGAGTTTGGCTCAGTGGCCTAGGAGCCTGCCTGGCAGGCACGAGGTTGTGCGTTCCATCCCCGGTACCACAAAAAAAAAAAAAAAAAAAAAGTCAAAAGGAAGACTGAGCTCTGCCACTGAGGAGCTCTGGGCTGACTCGGGTGTTCTCTCTGGAGCAAAGGCCTCGTCTCCAGAAGCTCGTGGCTTTTACTGGTATCCATCAGGAGGCCGGGGGGCGGGGTCCCGGCAAAGTGCGTAGGGAAAGGAAGCTGCAGCCGTAGCCGTAGCAGGCGCGGAGCTCCCGCTAGCGACGCACAGGCAGCTGGATGGACGCAGGGCCGGCCCCTGTGCCACCAGGAGCGCCTGGGTCTGTGAGTCCCGTGTCTTAGCCCGGCTCGAGCCTCCGTCCCAAGCATCAACACGGAGGCTGCTCTCGCCCGAGCTGCTGCTTTACTGTTAACAAGGCCACCAGGGCCCCAGCCGGACTCGGTAACCTTCTTTCAGGCATCACGGGAACATCTGTCTCAGTACAGCTGGCCCTGCACACCTGTGACGGGTGAAGGAGGGCGGGGACAGGAGAGAGCAGGGCGTCACCCACAGCGCACTGCACACGCGCACTGGCTCACAAAACACCGAAAGGGAAAACTTCGAACACTGAAACAAAGACTCACATAAAGGCGACCGAATGACTTAAGGAATGAAGAGACATCATGCCCTTGAATGTGACACTATTATAAAGATGTCACATTTCCTCCTTTTTTTTTTTTTTTTTTTTTTTTTTTTGAGAAACCAAGTAAATGTGCTGGAAAGTTTAGATAGGAGAACAAAAACCCATAAATAGCTTATCTTTAAAGAGTACTGGTGAGCCTGCTGTACCAAATACTAGGGAATATTGTAAGGCTGATGCTATTTTTTAGGACATGTGTAGGATCAAATATGCTACTGTGTGGTAGAGACTCTAGAGGTAAATCTAATGTACAAGTCGTTAGGGGAAAGATGGATTATTTGGTAAATAAATCGGGAAAATGGCTCACTATGTAAAGAAAAGTAAAGCGAAATTCTTGCCTAACCACAGGAGTGGGTTCTGGTCGTTAGGGGAAAGATGGATTATTTGGTAAATAAATCGGGAAAATGGCTCACTATGTAAAGAAAAGTAAAGCGAAATTCTTGCCTAACCACAGGAGTGGGTTCTGGTGGCAAATACGCAAAATTTAAAACTACAAAGCTAATGAGAAAGCTCTTTGATGATCCGGTAAGGCCCGGGTAAGCTGTTAGGTAAACAATGATGAGCGCAGAGGACCAGGGAGCCCGCGGCGGCCCGGGGTTGGGTCAGGCAGCCAGTCCCCTCCCGGGAGAGCCCTGTCCCGCGCAGGCGTCCCAGACAAGGTCGCCGTGGAGCGCGCGCTCTGAGACGGCTGCAGATCAGCCCCGATGCGGAGTCACATCTGAGCGCACAGACCCGCACTCCGGGCTGTGAGGGGGTCCGCTGGTGGGACCTGCAGCGGGAGTGGGCGGGCAGCCTGCACGGCGCCCTGGAGCGTGGAGAGGTAAAACCAGATGTGAGCAGACATGCAATATTAAGCAGCAATCAGAAACCAGTGCTGCGGAGAACGCCCAGGAAACCCGATGGTCCTAGAAATGAAATCATACTGCGAAAAATAAAAAGCCAGAGAGAGAAAAGAAAACATCAGCTCTAAATTTAAAATACACAAATAGCGCAAATAAAATAGAACAGTTACCCTGTAAGCAGGGAGAAAATGGAACAAAGTTCAGTAAATTAGAAATTAAAAAGTTGGGTACAGTAGTGCGCCTGTAATCCCAGCATTCACTTTGGGATGCTGAGACAGGAGGATCGCTGCCAGAGCCAGACTGAACTGCATAGCAAGACCCCGATTTTGTCTGTGAGGCGCCTCGCTATGCAGCGCAGGCAGGCCTTGAACTTGCTCATGTACCCTAGGCTGGCCTCCATCTCGCAGTGGTCCTCCTGCCTCAGCTTCTCATGTACTGGGAAATTTTTTTAAATGAACCCAACTGTCTCGAAAAGCAATCCCTGTGCCCTCCGACTGGAGTTGGAATGAATGGCCAGGGAGAGCGGCGCAGTGCTGACTGCCCGCGGTTCTCGCAGGGTCGAAGCTCTGCGGGAAGCGGCCACCGCAGTGGAGCAGGAGAAGGAGCTGCTCCTGGAGATGATCCACGGCGTCCAGAGCAGCCAGGACATGCGGCAGATCAGCGACGGTGAGCGAGCGCGGGGCCTCGGGGTCCCCCGTCGGGCGCGGAGGGACAAGCAGGGCCGCAGCGCCCACTCAGGGCAGCGCCCCGCCAGGGGACAGTGGGCTTCCGCTGGGCCTTCGTCGGCGCGGGCAGCCAGGGCCGGCCGCTGGCGAGCCGGGGACAGCCGGGCTCTTCCCCGACCGCTGGCTGTTCGCAGAGGACGGCTGCGCAGGGCGGGCTCCGGCCTCACTCGAGCCGGAGGGGCCGAAGCCAGGGCGGGGCCGGGGCCAGGACCGGCGCCTGCTCCGCAGCCCGCCCGACTGTATCCAAGTAAAGGCGCGCGTTCCCCCCGCACAGCACGGGGGACCGGGCACGGGGGGAACCGGGCACGGGGGAGACCTTTCCACCTGGGCGCGGAGTGGGTTTTCAGGGAAGGGCGCTCCGCACCTGGCCCTCCCGTCGCACACGCTGTCAGCCGCCGGTGTGCTAGAATTTCAGTCTTTGCCTTTGAAAAGTTCCATAGCAGAAGTGATTAAAAGGTAAAGTTAGTCCCCATTGCATGCCTCGGTCTTTCTTTGTTTGTTTTGGTACTGGGGATTGAACTCAGGACCCCACGCTTATCGGGCAAGCTCTGAGCCACCGAGCTAAATCCCCAGCCCGCCTCGGTGCTCCTGAAGTGGACGGTTCTGTCCCCACTGATTGATGTCTCACAACCTTTTTCGCTCAGGAGAACGGGAAGAGTTGAACCTGACCGCAAACCGTTTGATGGGGCGGACCCTCACCGTGGAAGTCTCAGTGGAAACGATCAGAAGCCCGCAGCAGGAAGAGTCCCTGAAACAGGCCACTCGGATCATAGACGACGTGGTCAGCAAGTTCCTGGATGACCTGGCCGACGCCAAGCGTCACTTACTGTCCCTGTACAGCGCGTGTTCGTCTGAGGTGCCGCCGGGGCCGGTGGACCAGAAGTTTCAGTCTGTCGTGATCGGTTGTGCTCTGGAGGATCAGAAGAAGATCAAGAGGAGACTGGAGACCCTGCTCAGGAACCTCGAGAGCTCGGACTCGGCCCTCAGGCTGCTGGAGCGCGCCAAGGGGGCCGGCCCCAAAGCGGTGCGCGCCAGCAATGAGAGTTAGAACCGACGCCTGCAGGCGGCGACTCCGGGTCTTTCTGTGCGGTGTCGCACGTGGTAGGGGCAGTTGTTTCACAGGAGGAGACTATCGCAGTGCCAAGACTGCAGCTAGATTGAAACTAGTATTTGAATTATCTAGACCTTTTAGGCTGACTCCTCGCCCCGTGCCAGGCTCCAGCACTCTGTGTTTTCCCGTGTTGTGGCTGAGCGCCTGGGCGGGGGCGGTCAGGCCCAGCTGGGCGGGGGGCGGGGAGCGGCTCCGGGCTGCAGGCCTAGGACTCCGCCTGCCGCGGGCACAGCCACGCACGCGCTGCAGAGGGGTGGGGAGACGGCAGCCTGCCCTGCGCTCCCACAGTGCTCTGAGGTGTCTGCCTCAGGTTATTTTGAAGCTAAAATTTATGCACCTCAGTATATTTTTATACACTTGGACACGTGGCGCACAATGTGAGGTCACCTTTAGTTTTACCAATGATTAGTTATGTATCCACTTGGTTTCTGAAACGCGTTCTTCTAAAATTTCTACGTTGTGACTTGCCTTTTCTTCTTAAAATGGTGCTTGTCCACTTGAAGAGCTGTGTTTTGTGTAGCCGGGCCACGGTTTACTTCCCGTTCTCCCCCGGACACTGGGGCTCCGCCTCGCTGCGGGTCCTGTGTCCGCGGGCAGAGCTGTAGCGCTGTATAAACCCCAGCGTGGGGTGTGCCGGGCCCAAGGGGCCCAGCGGTCACCGCCCAAAGCTTATTTCTAAGTTTTTTTGGTGTAAAAGTTGTATCAGTTTTTACTGCCTTCGGTAATTAAATGTAGCCATTTCACTCAAATCTTTTCAACACTGATCATTAAATTTTTCTAACCTTAGACAAAAAACCTTACCTAGTTTGCATCTTGCTTCCTATGTGTTGATCCCTTAGCTGTGCGAGGCCAAGCAACCTTGGAATATCCATTCGCCAAATGTACCTAGCGCCACTGACGCACAACACCCTCAGCGGCTTCTCCGCGTGCTACTTTGAAATCAGTATTTTGAACTCAGTTGTTATGAGAATGCAGGCCTGCCTCACATAGAAAAGCCCCACACTGATTCTACACGTTCCTCTCGGTGTCCACAGCAAGGGGCTGACTCTCCGGGCAGAGGCGCCGAGCTAGCGGTTGTGATGGGAAGCGGTTGTGATGGGAAGCAGTGACAGCGGCGCGGGGACGCACGGCCAGGACTCCGCCGCCCGCCGCCCGCGGGGCCTGCGCCCTCACCGTCTTCCTGAGCAGCGTCTGGCGGATTAAGAAATGGGCCGTCGCGTTCCCCTCGGCTCCTCACGCACTGTCCTGCGCGCGCAGTCACTGTCCCACGGCCCCGCGCGGGCCCTCGGCGCCGCCACCGCGGTCGCACTGCCGCTCTTGGTTCCTGGCCGGACTCCCCAGGCCGCAGCCCGGGTCTGCGGTGTGCCCGGGCCCGCGCCGACGGCTGCGCGGAGGGCAAGGATCCCCGGAGGGGCTGGCACACGCGTGGGAGTTTATTATGCATCACTCGTGTGCGTGTCCCCTCCAAATGGCCGTGGTAAATGACACGCTGGACGCCCACGCACGCGACAGCTCTCCTCGGTGCCGCTCGCCCCCGAGCCTCCCGCAGGCCACACGCAGCGCGTGACACAGCTACAGGAAGTGAGAACCCGGAGCGGGCAGACGGGGCGTCTGAGCTCGGCCCTTCTCCGCGGGCAGAGGGAGAGGGAGGGACGCCGGCTCCGCCCACCCCAGCGGGCCGGCCCACGCCCTCGCCTCTCCCCGCGGGAGAACCAAGCAAATCCGATGCCTCACGCAGCCATGGAGGGCCTGACCAGGGAGCATCCGTTAAATGGGTCAGAAGTGGCCGGGCATGGTGGTGATGCACACCTGTAATCCCAGCGCTCGGGAGGCTGAGGCAGGAGGATTGCTAGTTCCAGGCCAGCCTGGGCCACAGTGAGTTCAAGGCTGGTCTGGACGACCTCGCGAGTCCACTCACTGTCTTGTTTCCCTCCCCCCAACACAAAAAAAAATCCAGAAAACCCATGGTTACTTTATACCACGGGAGAAAACAGGACAGAATAACTTTCTTCAGGAGAATGACCGTGGTAACATGATACAGTAATTCCCTGGGCAACATTATGTGACCCACGATGCCACTAAGCCGCCCCACAGTGAGTCCTGGGGGTGCCCCCTCTCGGATGCGCTTTGTGGGGCCTGAAGGAATCCAACTCGCCCGGAAGTCACACGCTGACTGTGTACACCGACTCTTACAAAAATGAGTATTCTAGTGCTTGAAGAAGCATCTAAAATGAACAAGATCAAGTTACTTTGATTTTTAAAGAAGTAGCGTTATGCCTCTTACTGTATGTTGTGTTCACTGGTGATACACATCATACACAGCACACAGAATCATAGCTTTGAAAGGCATTTATTTTTTGATTACTGGAAGTCACCATCACTGAAATTTTAATCAAGGAGCATATTTTAAATTAGGCTCGAGGGAATAATGCAACCCAATACTACTACACACAAGTGGGTTTCCATTTAAATTTACAAACACATTATTAGCAACAAAACAGCAGGGGGCGTTTTCCTTTTTAATCCAAACTTTATTTTTTAAATACCGTTTACCAAGACCCTGCTATGGACATTGCGGGAGGGGGGGATGATACCAACCAGTGAGGCCTGCGGCTGAATCACGCATTGCCAGGAGCTTGGGAAGCGAAGTTTGTGCGCCAATCAACTCGCTTGTGTGACAGATTTATTAGTTTTATATGTGACAGCCTACAAAGTGACCGCAGGACACGGCCACTGGTAATCAACTATCTGTTCCAGAGCCCGAGCTGCCCCCAGGCCACTCGGCGGTGAGAGGGGCCCGGCCTGCGAGGACGCAGTGACCGGCAGGCTCCCGAGAGCGGGCTCAGCCGCCGCACCCCGCCACACCCCGCCGCGGGGCCACTCCGGCCCCCTTTGGTAGTGTTAGCTCCATGCTGAAAAAGTCCACGTGTGCTACCGCCCTCGGGCGGAGAAAGAGAAAAGCCTCCCCTCCGCCTGATGCTACCGCCCCGCGCCTGCCAGGGCGGCTCTGCACCCCGAACCCCGCAGGACGCAGCGGCCGCCGCTCCCTGCAAACCCGATAGTGGTTGCGTGAGAGATCAGAGGCGTGCGGGGAGAATCAATGTTAATCCTGCAGGTTTTAGGACTGACTGACTTGACAAACTTAATTATTTAAAATGACTAGTTAGGTGTAAAATGTAGCAATGAAAAATACAAATTCAAATATGTAACAAAGGCATCTGCAGTTTTTGTAAAAAAACAGAAAAGCATATAACAAAGTAACTATCACCAGAGATTACATTTTTGACACAGAAACTTTCACCCAAGTGTTAATCAGCGGGAAACAGAACTTCACCGTATTACAGAATAAGTAATTTAAGATTACTTGCCAGAACATGTATTTTGAGAAAACAACAGACTACCTGAAGGAGTTTATTTAAAACAAAAAAAACCCCGGCCGACTCACTAGCAGGCACATGGTGTTAGGAACCGAGATTTCCCCCAGTGCTCGTCCCACTGCCAGCAAGAACGGTGAGGCGGTGACAGAGGGGGGCCCCAACTCCTCTGCAGCCCCCACAGGTCGCGCCCCAGGAAAGTCTACTGCAGCCGCCCCTCAGTGTACGCAGCATGGAATGGTACAAACGGGAGACTTCAAAAGAACACAAAACATGTAAGAAAAATGTAAAATATTTATGCATTTAGTACAAAATGACGAAAACTAACATCACGATGCATTTTCCAAGAAGTTATTTTTACACATCTTGAAATCTTGTAAAAATCAGATATACTAAAAGGGGTTATTTATACATTAAATCTACTAAGCCAGGCTCATACCTATAATCCCAGCACTCCAAGAGGCTGAGGCAGGAAAATCATGTTTGAGCCCAGCCTGAGCAATTTAGCAAGACTCTGTCTCAAACAAACGGTTTGGGGATGTAGCTCAGTGTGAAGGCCCCAGGTCTAACACAACAAATCGATACATGACATAAACGAGAATCAGGGTGTTTTATGGGACTATTTGTTTGTGAGATAGGGTCTCACTATGTGGTCCAGACTGGCCTTGAATTTGCTACGTAGCCCGCCTGGCCTTGAGCTCTTGATCCTCCTGCCTCAGCCTCCCAAGTGCTGGGCTTAGAGATATGCACTATGCCTGGGTTGGTAATCAGTTTTTATAATTACCTTTGTTTGGAAGGCTACTGTCTCAAATCACAAAATATATGCTCTGTCATTACATAGTAGATCACTTCTTAAAAAGAAATTATTTTTTATGTGGCACTGACAGAGCTCTTGAGAAGTGCCACACAAACCAAAGGCGATAGAAATTTTCAGGTAATGACCCTAAAATACAGTACCATACAAAACTGTAAACAAAAGGACGCATTATAAAATCCGTAAGCTGGATTAGGACTAAAGATAACAGCGTCTGCATTTTAAGAAACAGCACAAGCTGAGAAGGGGATGCTGCTGCTCGGCGGGGGCCGGCGCCAGCTACACGTGCGTGCACGCGTCGTGTCGTGGTCGCGGACGTACGCGGCCTCCGCAGACCCGCCACCCACCTTCGGGGACATGGCAGCACGGAGACCTCCGGCTAAAAACCTTTTAAGCCCTCTTCTATCAATCCTACCGCAGAGGAAAACAATATAAATCCTGATAGTAAAGCACTGTAAAAATTAGGCTAATATTTTTGGCACAAAGCACTTTTTAGCTGAAGCTCATTATGCAAAATTCAGAGCTGGGATTCGTATCTGAAGAGGAAGGCGCGGAGGGGCACAGCGTGTGCAGGGCTCTGCATCGGCAGCGCCTGCCTTTCCGCAGGCCCACACCAGCGACACCACCTCCGCCGCCCCGGGGTGTGGCCTGGGAAGGCGCGGCTTCCCGTGCCGCTGTTCTGACTCCATGCTGTTTCCTGTAAAAGCGAGAGGGCCAACTTCAGAGAAGGAACGTGGGTCTTTCCTCGCTGCACAGCATTAAAATCTGGACCAACATATTCAGGCATTGCATTCATGCTTTCACAATTTAGCAAAACCTGATTTCCGTCTTTTTTTTTTTTTGCAGCACCGGGGATTGAACTCACAACCTCGTGCCTGTCAGGCAGGCGCGTAAGTCGCTGAGCCAAATTCCCGGCCCTGGTTTTTTGAGGCAGGGTCGCACTGTATAGCTCAGGCCGGCCTTGCACTCACATTGTAGTCCAAGCTGGCCTCGAACTCACAACGCTCCTCCTACCTCAGCCTCCGGAGTGCTGGGATTAAAGGCGTGCGCCACCACGCCCGGCTTGATTTCCATATTTCTTGTAGCAGTCTTTCAAATACAGGACAAGGTTTGTCTAATGTTTAAAAAAAAAAAGAAAAGCGTCCCCGGGGCAGTGCCGTTCCCACCAGAGGCCTGGCTCTGCGTCTGGAAAGTTTGATGTTGCCGTCCGTCCGCCGCTCTCGGGAGCCGGTAGGTCTAAGTCTGCTAAAACACTTGAGCGCACCGTGCTTCTTAGTGAGCTGCGGGATGCAATTCGATGTTTTCCCTCCCTGACCTTTAGAGTATGCTACAGCTGCTGAACGGATTCCTGCTTTTCTTGGTCCTCTCTTTGTTAGGTCTAAGATTGATGACGTCTCCGCCGTTAAGGGTGCTTGAATTCTGACTCAAGTGACCGCCCCCAGACGTGCTGAAGACACCTGTATAATTTGAGGGAAAACAGAGATTGACTTTGATACACTTCAGAGTTACCCAAAGCATGCAGTGAAGTATTTTCTTTTTTTTTTTTTTTTTGCGGCACCGGGGATTGAACTCACAGCCTTGTGCCTGCCAGGGCAGGCGCTTAAGCCACTGAGCCAAACTCCCGGCCCTGGTTTTTTGAGGCAGGGTCGCACTGTGTAGCTCAGGTCGGCCTTGCGCCGCGTTGTAGCCCAAGGCGGCCTCGAACTCACAACGCTCCACCTACCTCAGCCTCCAGAGTGCTGGGATTAAAGGCACAGTGAAGTCTTTTCAATTGTTTTCATTCTACCGTATTAAAATGTCAACACCACAATTTACTCTCCTGACCTTTTTTTGCGGGGGGGGGGGAGTACTAGGGTCTGGCACTGAGTTACACCCCCAGCTCATTTTTTAGTTTTCATTTTGAGTAAGTCCTAAGTTGCTAGGTTGCCCGAACTAGGCACAAACTTGTGATCCACCTGCCTCAGCCTCCCAGAGTGCTGGGATTTGGGGCCTATACCATCAGGCTGAGCTCTCCTAGGCATTTTTCAGTGTCAATCAGTGATATTAAACTCTCACGAGGATGTGCAGCCACAGTCACCACGCCTCTCCACTGCCTCTGCAAATGGAAGACTGAAGCTCAGAATCTGTTCGGCGGTGCCGCCCCACCCGCTTCGCCAGCTGGAAACCACACCTTCTTCCCTGGCCCGGGACTCTGCCGACCTCCTGCCAGGGAATCCCACCGCCTCTCGGGGCTGGCTCATTTCACTGTTCTCCTTACTTTTTTCACTGCTGAGACAAAACACTCTACACCCAAAGTTAAAGGAGGAAAGGCGTACTTAGCTCACAGTTTGTGGAGATTTCAGTCCCTGATCAGGTGGCTCCAGGGCAGGGTGGCACATGGCATGGGGGGGCGGGCATAGCAGAGGAGAAACGGTTTATGGAGGGCAGCAGGCAGCAAAGCAAGCAAGGGATGCCCACAGCTCTTTCTATCCTTTGTATCTTACCCAGACTACCTGGGGCAGGTAGCACTCACACCCTGACTCCTAGCACTGCACCATGAACTGATCCCAGCACCCATCACACGCTCTGCAGACGCCCACCTATGGCTGCACAAGGCTTTGGGGGACATCTAGACCCAAACTGTGACAAGCATAGTATTTTAAGAGTCATCCAGGTTGTAGCATACTGCAGAATTTCCTTCCTTTTTAAGGTGTTTCTGTGTATGACATTTTGTTTATCCACTCACATGTCCATGGACATGTCGGTATTTAAATTTTTAACCTTTTATTTTTGTTTCATTTATTTAAGATATCTCTGTGTTTCCTAGGCTGGCTCAAATTCGAGATCTTCTTGTCTCACCTGGTAAATACTGGGACTATGGGTCCATGCCATCACTACCAGCTGTCTGTCTGTCTGTCTGTCTGTACATATTGTGGTACTGGGATCACTGTGAAACTGGGTCTTGCCCAGGCAGGACTCAAATTTGCAATCCTTGTGCCTCAGCTTCCCAAGTGCTGGATTTATAGGCATGCACCACCAAACTCAGCTTGTTTCACTTATTTTTAATAGTTTACACAAAATGGACTTGGTGATGCGTGCCCTGTAGTCCCTGCCACTCACCCCCATGAGTTCAAGCCTGGGCAACACAGTGAGATCCCTTCTCAACAACGACAAAATAGGCTGACACAGAGCTCACGGGGCCACAGGGAGTCCCTTCCTCAGCAGCCCCTGCTCCGAGCTAGCTCTCTTCCCCAGGAGGTCGCTCTCAGTTCTCCCACGCATCTTTCCAGAACTTTATGCGCACACAAGCAGAATGTTCTCTTTTCCTCCCTTTTCTAGATCAACCGTGGCACAGTCTATATGCCATCCTGTATTCTTTCACTAACAACGTATTTTGAAAATCTGAAATCAGTAAACAGGACTAATAACTTCACATCATGTAATTTCCTGGAGAATAAGCGATTTGTAGTTAGCAGTATTGTGAGTTTTATGGTAATCAAGTGCTGCATAAGTAAAAGCTGGTAGTAACACAGGCTTTTTTCTTATTTGGGTTAAAACTACAACATAAAGGTGGTCCACAGGCAAAGTGACAAAGAGATCAAAGATGTAAACTAAAGAAAACTTTCTCTTGTTGGGGCCTTTTTTTTTTTTTTTTTTGTGGCACCTGGGATTGAACTCACAACCTCATGCCTGCCAAGCAGGCACTTAAGCCACTGAGCCAAACTCCTGGCCCTAGTTTTTTTGAGGCAGGGTCGCACTATGTAGTTCAGGCCGGCCCTGCTCACCTTGTAGCCCAAGCCAGCCTCGAACTCACAACACTCCTCCTACCTCAGCCTCTCGAGTGCTGGGGTTAAAGGTGTGTGCCACCACACCCAGCTTCCTTGGGGTTTCTGTCTTGACGTGTGCTGTTCACAAAGTGTTGAGCTCTCATTTACGACCCAGCCGGCACCCATAATCGCGGTGATACAGGGAGACAGAGGTGACCGCACCAGCTCTCACCCACAGGAAGCCGACAGCCAGGAGGTGAAGTGAAGTGGATACCGGGTGTGACACTGAAGGACCCTGTGCTGTGCGAAAGGCGACCTCAGATCCCACAGGTGGCGCAGGGCAAACACGGACAGCACTGATCCCTAAGGAGGGAACAGCTGTGAAGACTCCGACCTCGGTTCCGACAGAAGATAAGCGCGGAAGTGGGGGATCTGGCCACTTCCACAGCCAAGCACTCCCCGCAGGCGGCCCGGGAGGAGGAAGGTGCGGTCCTCTCCACGAGGAGAAAGGGCAGCGGGAGGCACACAGCACACAAGGACAGGGCCTTCTGATGCCAAACAGAGCCGAGCCAAGCCGGGGGCCGACAGGACCAGACCGACAGAGGCCTGACCTGCTCACCAGGCATCTGCGGGGACCACAGCAGCAACGCAGGCAAGAGAAATGGCACGGCGAGGAAAGGAAGTCAGAAGCAAGGGGCAGCCACGTTACCAACCTGTGGGCCGATGCACTGCAGCAGGGGGTTGGGAGGCAGCTGCAAGGCCCAGGAGAACCACCCAGAAGCTGCCGGGAAGCCAGCGCATAGCTGGCAACACACACATTCCATGAGTTGCTGAAGTTTTGCTGGCTTTCACACACAAAAGAATCAACCACAGGTAATGACCAAGGTGGCAGCACAAGCATAGAATCAGGACAGGTATTTTAAAACTCTTCCCTAGCCAGGCATGGTGATGCACACCTGTAATCCCAGCATTCGGGAGGCTGAGGCAGGAGGATCACAATGCGTTCAATGCCAGCTTGGGCTACACAGTTAAGTTCAGCCTGAACTACACAGCGAGATCCTGTCTCAAAAAACAAAAAGCACTTCTTTTCTATAAAAGACAGACCTTTATAAAGTTATTTCTGCTGTATTTACTGTATTAAATGGATTCATAAATTGAAAAAAATCCTTTTAACACAATCTACCTTTTAACAAGATATGACACTTAAAAGTTCAATAATCGATAATCTAACACTTTTTAAATAACATTTCTTAAAGAAATGTTCGCATTACATATGAAAAAGTAAATATAATAATAATGGAGGATAAATACTCAGTAAACGGGTAAAACTTCCTGGGTACTTACCAATTTTGTTACTACTTGAATGCTTTAGTTCTGGATCCTCAGCTACCTGTTGTTTGAGTTTTTGAAGATATTTTTCAGCCAAATATTTAAAAACTAGAACAAACACACACACTAGGTCAATATGATTTATGCAAATATTACTTACTATTTGTATTTACTAAACAAGTTTAAAATTAAATTAGAACTAGAAACAACAATCTAGATAAAAATTCAGCTTTCAAAAACTATATGAGCAGAAGACAACTAATCTGCCTTCAGGGGGCCTCGCGACTGGCGTGGACTCCAGGAAGACAAACATGCACCCCACCCCCGCTACAGGCGCGCAGGCTGAGAATCAAGGACAGCCCCCGCCCCGGTACGCAACCTGCTGGCCCGGAGGTCTGGCTACATTGCTAGCAACTCAGGTACATAAAACAACTAAATGCTAGTATTGTTTTGTTCATTTTGCTGGTCTGGGGCTGGCAGCCTGAACATCTCTTTGGAAGATGACAGGGGTAATGTAGCAAAATGGAGGATTCTCTTTTGTCTTGTTTTCGAGGCCCAATATTGTTCTCATTGTTTTGCTTTACTCTGATTAATTTTTTTGCCCTTATTTTATACTGTGTTTTTACTGGTTTTATTGTTTTTTGTTTTTGTTTTTTTTGGTTTGATTTTACTACACCTGTTGGAATGGTCAACTATTCTGAAAATAACAAGATGTTGTTTTCATCATATCTTTCTTTGAAGTTCTGTACCAGTTCTACAGCTTTGTTTTGATTGACTTTGTTCTGTTATGTTTTGTTGGATTTTACTATCTTTAAATAAAAAAAAAATTATATGAGCAGTACCTAAGTACAATAATAATATCAATAATTGTATAGTACTATTTTTTTAGTAAAGACATAATACTTCTAGTCATTAGCTCTTCTCTTCTAAATATTTCAATTGCATTTATTTATTTATTTCTTTTCAGTGTTTAGAAGCAGTTTCATTACATAGTTCAGACTACTCTTGAACTTACTATGTAGCTCTAGCTGGCCTTGAATTGACAGCAATCCTCCTGCCTCAGCACCCTGAGTGCTGGGATTCAAGTCTGTCACACCCATCTTATAATTACTATTTAGCATCACTAAACTGACCCAGTCTTAAAAAGATGTTTACTTTATTTAGAGAGAGAAAAGTCTCCAAAACAAGCATCCATGTTGCAATCTTACAGGCAACAATTCTGGAATGAGAAAAGTCAGTATCTTCTTCTCCAATCTCCCACTCTGAAGTTGGGAAACATAATTAAGCAAATCAAGGTCCCTTAATGGCCTAATGGAATATCCAGTGCTGTGGACTACTAAACCAATTCCATGATTTTTAAAAGTTATAAATGAAAACACATACACGCACACGCATTTGCACTTTAGATCTTTGGAGGCTGGGACATAGCTCAGCGGCACAGCACCTGCCTGGCACGTGTCAGGTCCCGAGTTTGATTTCCAGTACCAAATACAAATAAACAAAAATAAATAAATCACTTTAAATCTTTAAAGATAATAAAACCCTAAAACCCTACCAGAGTTGCTTGTAGAAAGTAACAAGTATTCATTAGTAGGTAAGGACTACAAATTTAAATAATGCCTTTAAATTTTACTTAATGTCAGGGACCAAAAACTCCCACAGAAACAACAGGAAAGGCATGAAGAAGCAGCACAGCATTAAGAAGAAATACGGTATTTTAAAGATGGAGTTTACCTTCGCTCACATTGAGGTCTTCCTTCACCGACGTCCTGTAGAATCTCAACTTCAACCTTTTTGCCAGTGCCTCCGCTTCCTCACTGCACATCAATTAAAAAACGCGTGAAGGGCTCTCCCCTGACAGCTCTCAGCGCTCTGCTCTGCAGCGGCTTCCTGGGTCAGGCTGGCGGCTGGGGAGGCCTGCAGAGCTGCTCACACTCCTGCCTGGGGCGTTTCGGACGCAGCCCCGTCAGGCAGAGCCGGGGAGGCGGGCTCCCCCGAGCACCTGAACTGAACGGGTCTTCGTCTTCCCTACACTTGGGGATAAGGCCACCCATGATAAACACAACAGTTTCCCATAAAGTCTCTAATCTCTAGCTATAAAATAACTAAATACCATTCTTTAACATTTTAATTTTCTTTCTTTTTAAAAGAATACTTGCATTTAATTACACTCTGAAAAATCTGACACTAAATTACACCTTATTCTTACTGGTCACAAAATAATTTTGCTGCCAAAGACCAAGGCCAGCACATTCATGTCGGGTCTACAAGAAAGGGCTCCTAATTTACTTTTATTAGGACCCCCGATTTTAGTTTTACTGTGATTGAGGACGCCAGGCTCTTCCTCCTGGTCTTCACAGCCTTCCCTGCCTGTCAGAGGGACTGGTCTGTGTGCCCAGGAAATACTGGAGAAGGGACAGCCTGTGACTTCTGGGGCATTGTGGCTTCTGTCCTAGCTTCTGTCACCTGCTGGGGAGAACAGCTGCCTCGCTGTGAGGCTGCCACGCAGCCCTAAGGAGAGGCCACTGCTCACTAGCACAAGAGCTGTCTCCAAACCAGACCCTCTGGTGCCGCCAGACCCCTGTGAGGCTAACCAACACCCTGGCCCAACCGCTCAGAAAACCGCTCAGCTAAGCCACGATTCGATTCCTACAGAAGCCGTGAGTGAAAAAATGTTTGTTGGTTTAAGTCCCTAAGTTGTAAGCTAGTTTGCTCTGCACCAAGAGACAACAGAAAAATTCTTTTTCATTTGTTCATTTGTTTTTTTGAGACAGGGTCTCACTATGCAGTTCAGGCTGGCCTTGAATACACTATGCAGCCCATGCCGACCTCAACTCTGTGCTCCTCCTACCTCAGCCTCCCAAGTGTTGGGATTACAGGTGTGTGCCCCACACCCAGCGAGAATACATTTTTAAAAAGGTAAAAACCAAGCAAAGATTTTCTTTTTCTTCTTTTCTTTTTTTTTTTTTTTTGTGGCACCAAGGATCAAACTCACAACCTTGCACCTGCCAGACAAGCACTTAGGGTACTGAGCCAGACTCCTGGCCCTTAAGCAAAGATTTTCAAAGCTAGCAAAAATAATAATGCAACAAGTAAATATGGGCAGAAATTATCTGGATGCTGAGCTCTGTTCAGATTTGAGGCTAATGTTCTGAATATACACAACAACAGGAGTCCAAAATTTTCTACTTAAATTCAGCAACACAGGACAGCTATTCATCCTCAAACATCCAGGGATGCTTTCCATAATATCTGTATTACAACAAAGATATCTAGGTTTGTGTCAACAAGAAAGACTGAACTTGTGGTATAAGGACTTAAGACTGGAATTCTAAAAGGCCCTTTTAAACTTATTCCTTTAATTTTTTCTATGTAAAAATCAATGTGAGACTTAATTTTTTAAAACTTTTCACTGCCAGATGTGGTGGCGCACACCTTTAATCCCAGCACTCGGGAGGCTGAGATAGGCGGAGCGTTGTGAGTTCAAGGCCAGCTCAGACTACAATGTGAGCGCAAGGCCGGCCTGAGCTACACAGTGCGACCCTGCCTCAAAAAACCAGGGCTGGGAGTTTGGCTCAGCAACTTATGCGCCTGCCTGACAGGCACGAGGTTGTGAGTTCAATTCCCAGTGCCGCAAAAATTAATTAATTAATTAAATTTTTAAAAACTTTTCATTGAAATTAAATGTATGTACTCATGTTTTTTGGGGTTTTTTTTTTTCAGTATTGAGGATTGAACCCAGGGTCATGTGCATGCTAAACAAGTGCTGATTTTTAACTGGCACATAAAACTATAAAAATTGTACACGTCAATGAGGTGAGGTGATGTTTCAAGACAGTCACACACTATAATGTTTCAATCAGGTTCAACTATTTCTTTCACGAAGAAACTTTCAATATACTTCCTTCTGGGTCTCTGAAATGTGCAGTTCATTATTATTATCTGCAGTGACCTAAACAAATCACAAAAAATAGCTCACAGAAAATCTAAGGAAATTTAAGCTTTTAAGTAAAACCTTTAGAATTTAAGTAAATATAAAAGCTTTCCTAACTTTTATACATCTAAGCAAAAATTATAATGTTGTAACTTTACGGAATTAGCATGTCTCCTCCCCCAGACAAAGCCATCTTACTTCTTTATACAAGAATCATCCAAGAGGTCAATCTTGTTTTGTACCAGCACGGTTGGTATCTCTCCAACTTCAGCTACCACCTTTTCTCTCCAGCTGGAAACTGCTTCGAAAGATTCCCTGTCGGTTGTAGAAAACACAAGGACACAAGCCTGGGCTCCTGCAAGGTCACAAAGTAAAAGGGCTGTTTACATTAAGGGACCATCTGTGTTCTGCATACGCAAGTGTGGGTGGGCCCGGGGGTGATTTCTGCCTACTCAAGACCAGTACTGAATTTATCTTTATAACACTGCTTAGCTTACCACGTAAACCCTTTCTAACTCAAAGAACCATTCTTTTTTTTTGGAAGTGTAACAATTTTCAAACATGTTCAAGTGTTTTGAAGTACCCTCAAACCTGCATTTTTTGGAACATCACAAAATACCTATTTATTTCAATCTTAAGAGGTAGAAACGGTAAACTAAGCAAAAGTAGGCTTCTGCAAGTTCCTTCTACTTATCATTTGCTTGCTACTTTCAGCACACTTAAGAAAATTCTCTGAAAACACACAATTTGCTCAATCTGTTTCCTTTTCAGAATTCTGTATTTTATTTTAGTAGCAGAACACCAGTAATCCTAAATTACAGAACTTGAGAACCAGTGCCAAGAGTAAAAGACATACTCACATGTGTATGTATTTATTTATTTGACAGAGGAACCTTAATTTCCCTTTCAGCCTCGTTTAACTGCTTAATTCCCACAGGATACATACCGACAATACTTTAATTAACAACAGCATTTTAGGTCGATCACATCTAAGATTAAAAATAACCAGCAACTTCCTAGAACAGCGCTGGCGAACCCTTTAGAGAGCTTTCCATGTCCGCCACTCCTGTCCCAGAAGAAGCTGTTTACAAAGGATTACCAGTTGATTCAGGCAGTATGACAACAAAAACAGGCGTGTCAATGACAGAGAAAATCACCTCCCGGCTCAGGAGGATTTCCTGGCCAGTTTTTTTTTTTTTTTACTTTTCCTACTTCCCTCCAGCCCCACTGGTACCACAAGCTTCTTACTAAGACCTAAGCAATGCCTAAACTACCTAGCACACTCTAAGGCCAAAGTCTGTCTATCATCACAGAGAATACTGCAGAAAGCAAGCACACAGGATGAAAGGAAAACACTCACGTGTTCTATTTAGGTAGAAGGTCTATCTGAGAAAATTTTTGCTACCATGCGAACAGGCTGTAAAGTACACAGTAAGTTAATTACACTAAATTCAGAGAAAGAGACCTATTCTGAGGCCATCTCAGAATTTAAGAAAAATAAAACTGAAAATCTCAGTACTTTGATAAACAAATGTTTATTTACTTGAATTTTTAGATTTACTAAAACTATAAATAACAGTATGTAATCATAATTATAAAACTGTTATTTGTTAGGTCTGGTAACGATAAGCCTTGACTTTTATATCCAGTCAACTGTCATTTAATTTTGAGAACACAACAGGGTTTTTCCAGGTGCACAAGATCTCAGAGTCTTAAGAAGTTTTCTTAGGAAGTATATAATAATTTTTTAAAAATCTAAGCAAATGGTTCCAGAGATATGAGCAGTAAGAAAGATGACGAAAAAGCTCGAAGTTATTTAAAAAGTCAAGGACCAGACAAGAAAAAATAAAAAGAAAAAAACAAAGAGAAAACAGAAAAAAAGAAAAAAAAAAAAAAAACAAGAGGAGGAAAGGAGACAAAAACCAAAAGGCTCGAAGGAGAAAAGCACAACTGTATCCATCATGAGCCCCAACTGAGCAGGGAACAGGACCGGAGAGACAGACGGCAGGCAGGAACGGCAGAGTGTGGGTCTGCAGGGGAGCGCTGGGGAGCGGACACCCACGGCGTGGCTGGCAGCCCCCGTGCCTGTGCCGTGACCGGGCTGTGGCCGGGGTTGGCCTCAGCAGGAGCAGTTCCCAGGGCTCCTCAGGCTTCCCCGGGGAGGAGCTCTGAACCACAGGGATGGGCTCCGCGCCGAGGCCGCCCAGCCAGAGGAACGGGTCTGATCCCGTCCCATCCTGAGCCTGCCTGTCCGTGCATCCCGTCCCCTCCAGTGACGCTCAATCCATCGCAGGCCCCCTTCTCCCCGACTTCCTAGGATCCAATCCCAGATACACCCGGGCACGCCGCTGCGGGAGGGGAGGAAGGCCTCAAACTGGGACAGGTTAGTGTCTTTAGATAAGAGCATGCGTGACTACCAAGCTGAAGAATACTGGGTTTATTCAGTGTACAAGAGGGAAGCAGACACAAAAGCAAAACACAAAAACTGCACAAAACAACAAAATCGGAACTACAGAAAATACAAAACCTGAAATAAGATGGCCAAAGTGTCCTAAACAGAGCAATCACAATCTCCAGAAAGAGGATGGAACACAAATCTTCAAGGCAGATGCTTCTTAGGGGCAGACGTGTGACCCTGCACCCCCTCGGCTGACGGACCCCAAAAACACAGACACGCTAACATGCAAAACTAAAGTAACACACACTTCTGTCGTTACAATCATTCAGTCATTCAAAGTTGGCCAACCTGTTTCACTTTCTCCAACTATTTTCCATAGACGAAACAAAACTGTCTAATGGGATAGAGTAAGACAGACCCAATGACCAAACAGCCCTTTCTAATATATATGAAAAATGTTGAAAGATGGCATTTTTTAAACAAGAATTTAAATGAGGTGACCAAACATGACAAATATGAGCGTCAAGCTATGACTTGCGGAATTCAGAGGAGGGGACTAAGAGGCTCTCCCGCCACCCTGGGCTGGGCCTGCCCAGCTTGGCTTGGTCTGCTGACAGAGCCAAGGCTCTCTTTAGACAATACATCTCTCCCCGCAACCCCGCCCCCAAGACGAGAGGGGTGGCTGAGGGCACCACCGGCAGCTCCTTCACCCCAAACTGGACAGAGCGGGTTTCAGTGGAGGAACGTCCTGCATGCCCAGGCCAGTGGGGGCGCCCTGGGCAGGCGGTGCTGCAGCTCCCGGAGGACTGGCAGACAGCAGGAGCAGCAGCAGCAGGGCCGCA
>RJWM01009471.1:0-67768 GCA_004363535.1 Dasyprocta punctata | reverse complement strand
TTAATTGCTTTCAAACACAAACTACACTGAAAAACAGTAAATTTATACTCTCTGCTGTGGACTCCAGGAAGGAAAGGAAGGAAAAAGCAAAAGACGCCAAATCCAAACTTCCAGGGGAGAGTACAGAAAGTGAGGCAAGCAGCAGAATCCTCACTGCCAGCCAGATGTGCCACTCGGAGACATCTGAACACAGCTGGTCTATCCTCCAACCCTTTGGTACTCTGTTCCTGGTACTCATTTCCAGGACAGGGCCTAACTACAGGAGGAAAACCACCCTTTCAGGCAGTGCTCGCTTGCTAGCTCAGCCAGTGCCCATCAGTTTTCCCCACAACCTTTTTCTGCCAGGAGATAGGACCAAGAACAGGCACCGCATGGGTAAAAATTTTTCCCTTCCAACTTTTCCATATAAGACACTGCTTTGTGTGTGTGTGTATGTGTGTGGCACTGGGGATTGAACCCACGCCCTTGCGCCTGCCAGACAGGTGCTTGAGCCACTGAGCCAAACTCCCAGCCCTGGTTTTTTGAGGCAGGGTCGCACTATGTAGCTCAGGCCGGCCTCGAACTCACAACGCTCCTCCTACCTCAGCCTCTCGAGTGCTGGGATAAGACACTGCTTTATTCTGTTGAAATTTATCAGTGAGGTTTCAAGCTGGAAGGTCCAAGCTCTTTGCTTAGAGGTATAATAGTTTGTAAGTAAGCAGATGGACTGTGGAAAGGTCGTATGGGTAGTGGGGAGAACCAAGAAAACTGGGAAGAAAAGAAAAAAAGAAAGCAGCGACAAACTATCAAAATCTCATTCAGCTGGAACCATGCTTAAATTTTCTACTATTATCATGTGATACTCAGCTTGGCAAAGACAAAACTGAGTATCCAACCAATAAAACAGTTGCAGCTGTGCAGTGGTGCGCGCCTGTAATCCTAGCACTTGAGAGGCTGAGGCAGGAGGATTGTTGCATATTTGGGGAGCCTGAGCTACATATCAAGGTCAAAGTCAGCCTGCACTACATAGTGAAACCCTGTCTTAAAAGAAGAAGAGGAGGAAGAGGAAGAAGGGGAAGAAGAAGACAGCCCAGTTGTAGTGCCTAGGAGAGATAGCAGGAACATGAAGTGAAAAAGAGGAAAGAAAAAGAAAAATCAGTTCTGTAGTGTGTGAGCTTCAAAAGGCACAGCAGTGGTACAGGGATCTGTTCACGTAAGTTTTAAAATGCAGTAGACTGCCTCAGACTCCCTTATAGATCAGATGACAACAGAGAAACATGCTTTCCTTGTGGCTTACCTTGAATAATACCCCAAACCCAGCTTCATAGTTGCTGTCTCCTCAACAAGAGGGGAGAGCCAATGAATGAACCTGTGAAGGAGGCATGGCTACTGGAGGTAACACAGAGAAGGCCTCGCGGAGGGACCTATTTTATCGTTGTGGCAGCCCTATAGCGCCATCTGCAGTTTCTAGCTAAGACCACAATAAACCCAGTCCTCTTGCAATTTTAAGGACCACCCACTGGTTATCATTTGTTTTGAGATAGGGTGCCTCTACTAGCCCCAGCTGGTCAAGAATTTGAGATCATCTTGTCTCAGCCTCCTGGGTAGCTGGGAGGCGTGCCTCACCACACCCAGCTAGGATCACCCACTGTTAAAGAAAAAAGATCCAACACTGGGAGGCCAACACAGGAGGATCTTGTGACTTTAAGAACTTGTTTTAAACCAGGTGTAGTGCTGGTTAATTTCAGCGCTTGGGAGGCTGAGGCATGAGGATTGTTATGAGTTTGAGACCAGCCTGGGCTACAAAATGAGTTCAAGGCCAGCCTGAACTGCATACTAAGACCCTGTCCCAAAAAATAGGGCCAGGAGTTTAGCTCAGGGGCATTAGCACCTGCCTGGCAGGTGTGAGGTTGTGAGTTTGATCCCCAGTACCAAAAGAAAAAAAAAAAAAAAAACTTGTTTTATTTTATGTTTTATTTTTTAATTTTTGGTACCAGGGATCGAACTCATGACCTTGTGTTTGCCAGGCAAGCACTTGAGCCACTAAGCTAAATCCCTGGCCCAAGAACTTGTTTTAAAATAAAAAATAGCCAGGCGTGGTGGCACACGTCTTTAATCCCAGCACTTGGGAGGCTGAGGTAGGTGGAGTGTTGTAAGTTTGAGTCCGACTTGGGCTACAATGTGAGCTAGGCCAGCCTGAACTACATAGCGCGTCCCTGCCTTGAAAAAAATAGGGACTTCATCAGAATTACAGTGGACTTTTCAGCACAAACTCTCAAGTCAAGGAGAGCTTGGAGTAAAGTACTTCAAGTTCTAAAAGAAAACAACTTTCAACCCAGGTTGATGTATCCCACAAAACTATCTTTCAAAATAGAGGGAGAAACAAAATACTTCCATGATAAGGAAGAGTTGAGGAAATTCATGACCATTAAACCAGCACTCCAAAATATTTTGAAGGACTACAGCTCCACGAACCCCAGTAGAAGGAATTCACCAGGAAAAAAGAAAACAACATGATAAAGGTAAGTCAGTATGTATCAGTTTTAACCATCAATGTTAATGGTCTTAATTCATTAGTCAAAAGACATAGACTATATACAAGAAACATATTTAATTCAAAAAGATACTCATAAACTGAAAGTTAAAGGATGGAAAACAATACTCCATGCAACAGGAGCCCAGAAAAAAGCAGAGGAAGCTATTCTATTTGCAGATAAAGTTAATTTTAAGCCAAGACTGATTAAAAGAGACAAAGAAGATTATTATATATTGGTAAGGGAACAATCTAAGAGGAAGAGATAATAATGCAACAAATACTAGTCCACCCAGTTATATAAAATAATTATTAGTAGCCGGGCATGGTGGCGCACGCCTTTAATCCCAGCACTTGGGAGGCTGAGGTAGGCGGAGCGTTGTGAGTTCAAGGCCGGCTTGGGCTACAACGCGAGAGCAAGGCTGGCCTGAGCTACATAGTGCAACCCTGCCTCAAAAAACTAGGGCCAGGAGTTTGGCTCAGTGGCTTAAGTGCCTGTCTGGCAGGCTCGAGGTTGTGAGCTCAATCTCTGGTGCCGCAAAATAAATAAATAAATAAAATAAAATAATTATTAATCAACATGAAAAATCAAGTAAGCCTTAATACAATTGTATTGGGAGACCTCAGTGCATTGCTGTCACAAAAAGACACATGTGGAGTTCTTGGGGTCCTCTGGGTAGAGTATCATGTCATCTGAAATAAAATCTATGTATATAAAAATTAGTTGTAACAGAGAAAAAGAATTTCGAGTAAAATATAATTTTTTCAGGGTTACCTTCAGATTTTATTTTTAACGTGAAATGTTCATTTGAAAACAATTGTGTTAGCAATTAGTTAGATAATGTTCCATGTCTGTATTTTTTGTCTTAAATAATTTTTGGGAATATCCAATATGCTGATGATTGTTGCTATTTTGTTGGTTGGGGTGAAATTGCTATGTTTCGATTTCTTGCTTCCCTTTTGTTTAAAAAAAAAAAATAGGACTGGGAATTTGGCTCAGTGGCTTAAGCACCTGGCTGGCAGGCGCAAGGCTATGAGTTTGATCCCACAAAAAAATAAAAATAAAATAAAAAATAAAAAAGGCTAGGATGTAGGGCAGTGCAAAGACCTTGGATTTAATCCTTGGGGAGTAGGTTGGAGGCTGGGACATACTAACTTCAATTCAGACCTGGTTTTGTATTTTATACCTGTAGTTTGTAATCCCAATTACTTGGTAGGAGGCTGAATCAGGAAGATCAAAAACTGGAGGCCAGCCCAGGTGACTTAGTGAGAACTGGGCTCAAAATCAAAAGGAACGGAGATGTAGCCCTGTGGTGCAATGCCCTAGGTTCAATTCCCTTGAGGGAAGGAGGGGGATAAACTCAAGTCAGACAGTCTGCAAAAGCTTCCTGGGCCTTAGAGTAGATTCGAATACACTCGGAAGACACTGCCTAAGAAGCTGGGTGTGATGACACAGGCCTGTCATCACAGGCAGCACTCTGCAAGGCTGAGGCAGGAGCATCACAAGTTTAAGACTAGCCTGGACAATTTAGCAAGCCAGCCTGGACTACCAAATGAGACCCTATCTCAAAAATAAAACCAAAACAGTGCCTAGGAAAAGAGCCAAGGGTCCCAGTTGTATAAGCTCAATGAGTAACACATAGCAACCAAAAAAAAAAAAAAAAGCTAATAAATTGTTAGGCTACTTGATTTAAAGGATGAGATATTGTCTAGACCTTGAAAACGTAATAGCCCCACAGTACCCTGTTCTGTCTGAATATACTGAGAATTGGATCTAGTTCTGGGCATCACAATTTAAGAGCAATATTGACAAGAGCTGTAAAAATGTTCATACCCTTTGACCTAGTAATCCCACTCATGGGAATTTGTTCTGAGGAAATAATTCAAGAGAATAGATGAATTAGAGGTATGGAGATATTGATGCAACATTCTTTACAACAAAATACATGCACTGTACATATATATTAAATAAATGTCTCTCAAAAAGGGAATATTATAACGAGTTCTTTAAAATATACTGACACATGCTGCAACATGGGTGAAACTTGAAAATATTGTACTAAGTGAAATAAGCAAGACCCAAACAAAGGATAACGTATTGTATGGTCCCATTTCTATAAAATGTCCAGGACAAGCCAGGTATGATGGCACACTGCTGTAACTCAAGCACTCAGAGCACTGAGGCAGTGAAGGTAGTGAGTTCAAAGCCAGTCTAGGCAACTTAGCAAGACTTTGTCTCAAATAAATCAATAAAATAAAACAAAAGATCCAGGATAATCAAATTCACAGAGACAGAAAGCAGATTAGTACTTGCCAGGGGCTGGCAAGAGGACACAACAGAGTAGCTGCTAGTGAATATGGATTTGTTCAAACATTCTGGAATTAGAGTGGTGGTGATTGCACAAGCTTGTGAATGGACTAAAGACCACTAAAGTGTACACTGTGAAAGCTGGAGCTTAGGGCTGGACATGGGGGCCTATGCCTGTAATCCCTGCTACTCAGGAGACTGAAGCAAGTTTGAGGCATGCCTCAGCAGTTTAGTGAGATCCTGTTTCAAAATAAAATAATAAAAAGGGCTAGAAGTATAGCTCAGAGGGAGAGCGCTTGCCTAGCAGCAAGCATGAGGGCCTGGGTTCAACCATCAGTATTGCAAAAAAAAAAAAAAAAAAAAAAAAAAAATCCTTCTTCTTTTTTTTTTTTTTTTTTTTTTTTGAGACAGGGTCTCACTATGTAGCCCAGGCTGACCTCGAACTCTCAGTGATCCTCCTGCCTCAGCCTCCTAAGTGCTAGGATTACAGGAACATGCAAGCTGGCCAGGCTAGAGGAATTTTATAGTGTATGAATTAATGTATATAATAATGAAGTTATTGTAGTGATGCATAAAAGTGTTTATTGACTGATTAGCATTTTTACATATTACTATAAAGACATCATTATGAGTGCTCAGAAAAAAACACAAAATTGTATCCTTGTTATGATTCAACCATGTAAAATCATCTATGGATGAGACATGGAAGAGAACATGCATAATGGAAAACAAATAGTGTGATCCAGATGAGTTTGGGGGAGAGTGGTCATTATATTGTTATTCAAGCAATTAAATATTTTCTTTTAAAACCAAGTACAGTGGCACACAGCTGTACCCCAGTTACTTGAGAAACTGAGACAGGAAGGTCACTTGAGCCTAGAAGTACAAGACCAGATAGGCAACATAGTGAGACCCTGTCTTCAAAAACTGAAAAAACTGCTTTCATTTGATTTTCTTCCCAAAACAATGTCCACAAGAGGGCAGCCATTTCAATACACTTTAGCTGAGAGAATGACAGAATTCAGTGTTGAAAGCAATCTTTTTATTTATTTATTTAGCAGTGCTGAGGATCAAATTTAGGGCCTTGCACAAGCTAAGCAAGTACTGAGCTATACCTTCAGCCCTTGAAAGGAATCTTTAAGGTCATCTAAATCCAGATCTCTCAATTATAAGGAAGAAACTGAGGCTGTACAAAAGTCAAAAGTAGCCTGGCATGGTGGTACACGCCTTTAATCCCAGCACTCAGGAAGTTGAGGTAGGAGGGGTGCTGTGAGTTTGAGGACCTCTTGGGCTACAAGGAGAGTGCAAGGCCGGCCTGGGCTACATAGTGCGACCCTAGGGCTGGGAGTTTGGTTCAGTGGCTTAAGTGCCTGTCTGGCAGGCACAAGGTTGTGAGTTTGATCTCTGGTGCCACAAAAAAAAAAAAAAAAAAAGTCGAAAGAACAGGCCAGGGATATAGCTCATTGGCACAGCACCTGCCTGACAAGCACAAGGTCGTGAGTTCCACTCCCAAAAAAAAAAAAAAAAAAAAAAAAAAAAAAAAAAAAAAAAAAAAAAAAAAAAAAAAAAAAAGGAAAAAGTAGGCCAGGCATGATGCTACATATCTGTAGTGTTATCACTCTGGAAGGCTGAGGCAGGAGGATCGCCATGAGTTCTAGGCCAGCCTGAACTACCCAGCCAGACCCTGACTAAAAAAAAAAAATTAACTAAATTAAAAAAGGCAGAGGACATAACTTAGTATGAAGCCCTGGGTTGTACTCCCAATACTGTAAAAGCAAACAAAGGCAGAAGTATTTAATCCTTGGTGTAGGGTATCATGATTATTTTGCCATTGGTTTTGGTGGGGTTTTTTTGGTTTTTTGGTACCGAGAATTGCAAAGAAACAAAAACAAAAAGCCCTCAGTCTTTCACTCTGACAGCACGGTCCTCTTGGATTTGCCCGATGCTCTTACAGTGTATTAATAAACTCTTGCCTTTTTTATATTCCTTGACTATTGGTAAATTCTTTTACCGTTCATGTCACTGGTCTCTCACATACATGCCCAGCCTCACAAGGTACCCAATACCAAGGGAAAAGAGGGCAGAATAGGAGCTTCTTTGTCCTCCTCATTCTACCAAACTGCAGTGCCTCCTTAAACTGAAAAGGGAAGACTTGGATTTGAGATGAAGAGCAGGTTCGCACCAAGGGAATTTCCTTCCGTCCTTCCTTTCTTCCTTCTTTCCTTCTTTCCTTTCTTGTACTACCGAAGGTAAACCCAGGACCTTCTCACTGAACTACATCTCTAGCTCCTTTTATTTTGAGATAGGGTCTTACTAAATTGCCCAGGTTGGACTCTGATCCTCCTGCCTCAGCCTCGGAAGTGCTGGTATTATAGGTATGCGCCACCACACCCTGTTTAAAGGCTTTCATTCTTTTCTAATCACGTAAAAATGGAAGGAGTCACCTGTGAGACAAGCTGTTCTCAAGATTCTGACTCTGTGTGCTCTGCTTCAGGCCATCTCAATTCCTGTCCAATTTGTCATAGGGTCTGTGAATTGTTCATCTGTGGGAAAGAGAGAATATAAAATCACTGGATTTCATTAAATCAACTAAGAGCATAAGGATTATTTACTATGAAAATCTTAGATTTGTTACTATTTTGCCAAATTTCTACTTTCAGCTGATTTTCATTATGTCAGCTCCTTTGGGAAGCAAAAGGTCACTTAGGGATTTTATTTTATTATTTTTTTCACTCAGGGATTTTTTATTATTTATTTATTTGGTACTGGGGATTGAACTCACAACCTCCCACCTGCCAGGCAGGCACTTATACCATTGAGCTAAATCCCTGGCCCTATTTTTTGAGACAGGGTCTCACTATGCAGTTCAGGCTGGCCTTGAACTCACTTTGTAGGCCAGGCTAGTCTTGAACTCACAACAATCCTCCTGCCTCAGCCTCCCAAATGCTGGGATTAAAGGTGTGTGCCACCACGCCTGGCTCCACTCAGGGATTTTAATGTCCCAAGAGTTAGTGGAAAGTAAAATCCCCTTCCTAAAGTTGTAAATTTGTATGATTTTGTGCCATTGCTACTTACTTTCAAAAACTGGCTGGGCTACACCACTATTTCATATAGGAACAAATCCCCTCGCAGGATGGATGATAAATTTTCCATTTCAGTACCTGCTCACAAGCCAGGACAAGAAGTAGAAATCCAAGCATGATTAAATCAGGAAGTCTTAGATGGGTATGGTGGTGCAAACCTGTGATCTCAGTATTTGGGAGGCTGAGGCAGGAAGATCACCTCGAGTTTGAGGCCAGCCTAAACTATACAGTGAGACCCTGTCTCAAAAAACAAAATAAAACAAAAATAACAGGAAGTCTTTTCTTTTCTTTTCTTTTCTTTTCTTTTCTTTTCTTTTCTTTTTTTGCGGCACCAGGGATTGAACTCACAACCTCGTGCCTGCCAGGGCAGGCGCTTAAGGCACTGAGCCAAACTCCCGGCCCTAGGAAGTCTTTTCTAATAGGAGATAAACATTTTGTGTGTAAGTGTGTGCATGTCTGTGTGTATTTTGCACTGAGCTACATTCCTTGTTTTGTTTTGTTTTGTTTTGTTTTTGAAACTGGGTCTCACTGGAAGTTGCTGAATTACCCAGGCTGATCCCAAACTTGCAGGTATCCTGCCTCAGCTTTCCAGAGTGCTGGGATTATGGGTTTGCATCACTATACCCAGCTTTCAACCCCCACTTAATAGGTTTCAATTCATTAGACACTCAGCTCTGTTTACTTACCAAGGCTGGAAGGAGGAAAGAGAGCTACTGGTCATATTTGCTGGCTCTATATATGCTATGTTCCTGATCAACCCTTTAAAAGTAGGCACTTTTGTCTCTGTTTTTTTTTTTTTTTTTTTTTTTTTTTTTTTTTTTTTTTTTGCGGCACCGGGGATTGAACTCACAGCCCTGCGCCTGCCAGGGCAGGCGCTTAAGCCACTGAGCCAAACTCCTGGCCCTGGTTTTTTGAGGCAGGGTCGCACTATGTAGCTCAGGCTGGCCTTGCGCTCGCGTTGTAGCCCAAGCCGGCCTCGAACTCACAACGCTCCGCCTACCTCAGCCTTCCGAGTGCTGGGATTAAAGGCGTGCGCCACCACGCCCGGCTTTTTGTCTCTGTTTTAGAGGAAACTGAAGCTCTAAGATGCTAAAGAAACTCAAACTGCACAGTTAGAAAATCATGGACCAGATTCAAAGCCTAATGTCAATCTTTCTGACTCTCAAACTCATACTCAAGATCAAAAGATAAGTCACAGACTACGGAAAATTATCTACAACACTTATTACATTGGGTTAAGGTTTCTAACAATCAAGGATCAACAAAATAGATTAGAAAGAGACAAATGGGAACACAATATTAAAAAATAGGGGTCGGCTGGGCGTGGTGGCACATGCCTTTGGGAGGCTGAGGCAGGAGAATTATTGTGAGTTCAAGACCAGCCTGGGCTTCAAAGTGAGTTCAAGGCCAACCTGAACTGCATAGTGAGACCCTGTCTCAAAAAATAGGACTGGGGATTTAGCTCAGTGGCATAAGCACCTGTCTGGCAGGCGTGAGGTTATGAGTTCATCCCTGGTACCAAAAAAAAAAAAAAAAAGGGGGCCGGGTGTGATGGCATACAACTGTAGTCCCAGCACTCAGGAGGCTGAGGTAGGAGGATTGCTGTAAATTTGCAGCCAGCCTGGGTGACAAAGTGAGTTTAAGACAAGCCTGAACTACATAGTGAAACCCTGTCTCGAAAAGACACTAATATAAAATAAAATGGGGCTGGGGATGTGGCTCAGTGGTAGAGTTTTTGTCTTGCATATACAAGGCCCTGGGTTCAATCCCTAGCACCACCAAAAAAAAAAATAAAATAAAATAGGGCTAGCCAGGCATGGTGGCGCACGACTTTAATCCCAGCACTCGGGAGGCTGAGGTAGGAGGAGCGTTGTGAGTTCGAGACCAGCTTGGGCTACAACATGAGTGCAAGACTGGCCTGAGCTACATAGTGCAACTCTGCCTCAAAAAACCAGGGCTGGGGGTTTGGCTCAGTGGCTTAAGTGCCTGTTTAGCAGACATGAGGTTGTGAGTTCGATCCCAGGTGCCGCAAAAAAAAAAAAAAAAGGGCCAGGGAGACCTCAGCAGCATAAGTACCTGCCTGGCAAGCACAAGGTCCTGAGTTCAATTCCTGGTACCAAAATAAATAAATAAAATAAAATTGCATCAGTACAGCTGGGCATGGTGGCACACACCTGTAGTCCCAACATTTGGGAGGCTGAGGCAGGAGGAATGCCATGAGTTCAAAACCAGCCTGCACTGCATAGTGAGACCCTGCCTCAAAAACAAAAGCAAAAACAAAACAAAGAAACAAAAAAGCATCAGTACGTATATTCAAAGATATTTATTGTGGCATTGCTCATGCTGGAAAAATAGGAACTTCTCAACTGTAGTTTCTGTTTGAATACATTAAAATATATCTATATCTTATAATTAAAACTCATAGCTGCCAGCTCTTGGGAGGCTGAGATAGGAGGACTGTTGTGAGTTCAAGACCAGCTTGGGCCACAACATGAGCACAAGGCTGGCCTGAACTACATAGTGCAACCCTGTCTCAAAAAACTAGGGCCAGGAGTTTGGCTCAGTGGCTTAAGCGCCTGCCTGGCAGGTGCGAGGTTGTGAGTTCGATCCCTGGTGCCATAAAAAAAAAAAAAAAAATCATAGCTGCAAAAAGATGAAAGTTGAAAAAATTTAGAAAGAAAGAAAAAAAAAACAATAGCCAGGCATTCTGAGAAGCTGAGGCAGGACGATCACAATATAGAGCCCAGTTGGGCAATTTAATGAGGCCTTGACCTAAGGGAAAAAATTTTAAAAATAGTCTGGGGTTGTAGCCCAGTGTGAAGGCCCTGGTCTCAATCTTCAGCACAGTGTGGGGTGGGGCTACTCACAATAAAATTTGAGAACAGTAAAATAATTTTCCAAATCAAGTAAAGCTCTAAAGCCCTTAAGCACTCCTTTGTCCCTTTTCTAAAAGATGATTGATTGATCGACTGACTGATTCAGATAGGGTCTTGCTGTGTAATTCAAGCTAGCCTTGAGCTCACTATGCAGCCCAGACTGGCCTTGAACTCGTGGCAATTCTCCTGCCTCAGTCTCCTAAGGGCTGGGATTACAGGTGTGCACCACCATGCCCAGCCTCTTGGCAAACTTTCTTTTTTTTTTTTGCGGCACCGGGGATTGAACTCACAACCTCGTGCCTGCCTAGGGCAGGCGCTTAAGGCACTGAGCCAAACTCCCGGCCCTGGTTTTTTGAGGCAGGGTCGAACTATGTAGCTCAGGCCAGCCTTGCTCTCGAGTTGTAGCCCAAGCCGGCCTCGAACTCATAACGCTCCACCTACCCTCAGCCTCCTGAGTGCTGGGATTAAAGGTGTGCGCCACCACGCCCGGCTGTGTTTGGCAAACTTTCTTAAAGTTGTTTTTAGCAAGTTTTTTGTTTTAATTTGGTTTTTTGGTTTTGTTTTGATTTTACTTTTTTTTTTTTTTGGACACAGTTTCACTATATAGTCCAGGCCAATCTTTGAACTCACTGTGTATCCTAGGTTGGCCTCAAACTCACAGTGATCCTTCTGCCTCAACCTCTCAAGTGCTGGAATTACAAGTGTGTGCCACTACACCTGGCTAAAAGTTTGTGGGGTTTTTGTTTGTTTGTTTGTTTGCTTTTTTGAGCAGGGTCTCACTGCATAATCCAGTCTGGTCTTAAACTCACTATGTGGCCTGGGCTGGCCTCAAACTCAGCAATCCTCCTGCTTCAGCCTCCCAAGTGCTAGGATTACCTCAAATTAAACAAGCCTCCCTGAGATGTTCAAGGTTCTGGTTCTTCAGAGTTCCCCAAAGTGTCCATAAAGATACTCAAGATATAAAATCATGAATCTTTCCATGGAGCCCGGAAAACAAAATCATAGTTGTCTTCCAGTATCCCACAACATCATTTACAGCTCACATGACGCTGCTAAGTTGGACTCCAGGATCAGTATATCTGTGTTATTATTCCCTATCACATCATAAGCAAGTTGTATAGCTTAGAATCAAATCTCACATGCAGGGAAGGCCAGGTGTGGTGGTACATGCCTGTGATTCTAGCACTAGAGGCTGAGGCAGGGGAATTGCCACTAACTCAAGGTCAGCCTGAGCTACAAAGTGAATTCAAGGCAAGCCTGAACTACAGAATGAGACCTTGTCTCAAAACAAACAAACTGTAGGAAAAGTCTGAGAACTTAGCTGGTCCAACCACTCCTGTAAATTTTTTTTTGAAACAGGGTCTCACTACATAGTTCAGGCTAGCCTTGAACTCACTATGTAACCCAAGCTAGCCTTGAACTCACTATGTAACCCAAGCTAGCCTTGAACTCATGGCAATTCTCTTGCCTCAACCTCCAGAGTGGTGCTATTACAGCCATGTGCCACCATGCCCAGCTCACTCATGTAAATTTTAAGTACTCCCTACAATAGTTCTCTACTCTGCTGCAGCTTATTTCTTCTTGGAAAAAACATGTAGCTGTGAGGAAATTCTCCTGTAAATGGAATTTAAATATTTTTCTAAAATTTTGAAATCTAACCCTGGTCTCTCCACTTGGTAATCTACAGAATAGAGTATTTCAATCTCAGCATCTGGGAGGGTGAGGAAGGAAAACTGCAAGTTCTTGAGTTATACTGTGAGACCTTGTCTCAAAAAAACAAAAACAAAATAAAAGTTGAGGGTGGGGAATGTAGTTCAGAGGTAGGGTGCTTGCCTAGTATAAACAAGCACATCAAAGAAAAAATTATTTTAAAAAGTTAAATAGCACTGGGAAACTGAGGCAGGAGCATCACCACAAGTTTGAGGTCAGCTGGGCTACATGTGAGTTCAAAGCCAGCCTGAACTGCATAAGAAGACCATGGCTCGAAAGAAAAAGGAAGAAAGAAAAGAAGAAAGGAAGAAAGGAAGAAAGAAAAAAGAAAGAAGAAAGAAAGAAAGAAAGAAAAAAAGAAAGAAAGAAAGAAAGAAAATGAAAGTGACTTCCCTGACTTCTTCCATCATGTATTAATGTACCGGTGGTAGAGAAAATGCCAGGTGTGGTGGTACACATTTATAATCCCAGTTACACAGCAGGCCGAGGCAGGAAGATCATAAATTCAAGATCAGCATAGGCAACTCAGCAAGACCTTGTCTTGAAATAAAATAAATAAATAAATAAAGAGGACTGGGGGTGTAGCCCAGTGTTAGGTCTCCAGAACCACAGAGGTGAAAAAGATGTTGTATTCTTTGCAAGGTATTTATTTGTAGTTCATCTTTTATTCTCTGGTTTTAGGAAAATATAGTCAAGCATGCAAAAGTCAAAAATTCCAAAATTCAGAACATAAGTATATTTTCTACCCAACTCTTTCTCACATCGTTAAGGTTTTCCTCATCTCTACCACAAGCAGACAGTTTCTTTAACACTGCTGGGGTTCCCCATATGGCAAAGCCAGGCTTGGGATGAGCAGCCTGGCTCTGCTGGGAAGAGTCCATCCTCAGAGGAAGATGCTTCTCACCTACAGGGCCCTTTGGGCTGACTCAGGATTTCATATGCACCCTGGATTTCCAGGAAATGATTCTGGGCTTCCTCTGTCTGCTGCCGGTTGTGATCAGGGTGTCAGACCTCCACTAGCTCCCAGTAACACCTGTGTATTTTTTCATTTGTTGCCCTTCTGAAAGACCCAAAACCTTAGGGAAACAGAAACCAACAAATTAAACTGGACATGGTGGCGTACCCCTATAATCTCAGCACTTGGGAGGCTGAGGCAGGAGGACTGTTGTGTATTTAGGCCAGCCTGAGCTACATAGTGAGTTCAAGGCCAACATGAACAACATAACGAGACCCTATCTTAAAAAATAAATAAACAAACTGGGCATAGTGGTCCATGCCTGTAATCCCAGCACTTGGGAGGCTGAGCCCAGGAGGATTGTTGCAAATTGAAGACCAGCCTGGGCTACAAAGTGAGTTTAAGGCCAGCCTGAACTGCATAGTGAGACCCTGTCTCAAAAAAAAAAAAATTAGAGTCTCATAAGTTGCCAAGGTACCTGGGTCTCTTCCTGTACCTTTGCTAAATCAGGTCATTAATTTCTCTGGAATAGCCCAGCACCCCATTCTTCTAAGCCAGGAGTGTAGCTCAGTGATAGTGCACTTGCCTAGCATAAGCAAAGGCTTGGGTTCAATCCCCATCACCAAGAAAAGAAAAAGTAAAATTCCAATTGACAAATCCAGGATTTCACACAAGGGTCAGAATTTGCCTTTAATCACAACTGCACATTTTCTTTCTTTCTTTCTTTCTCTCTTTCTTTCTTTCTTTCTCTCTCTCTTTCTCTTTTCCTTCCCTTTTTTTTTTTAAATGGGGTCTTGTTATTTAGTTCAGGCTGACTTTGAACTCATTATATAGCCCTGACTGGCCTTGAACACTTGGCAATTCTCCTGCCTCTGCCTCCCAAGTGCTGAGATTACATGCATGTGCTACCATGGCTGACTTTACAACTGTACATTTTCTAACCTAAAACTTTATATCCCAACATCTTCTCCCCACAGCAGTATGTATATGTCTACCAAAGATGTGTACAAGAATGTTTAGAGTTTTATTCTTAAAAAAAGTTTTATTCATAATTGTTGTAAACCAAAAAATTGGGGGGGTCTAATTTTTTAATTCATTCATTCATTCATTTATTTTTATTTTAAAGATAGTAAAATCAACAAAACATAACAGAACAAAGTCAATCAAAACAAAGCAGTAGAACTTGTACAGAACTTCAAAAATATGGAATGCTTTACCAATTTGCGGGTCGCTTCAGCAGCACATATACTAAAATTGGAACAATACAGAGAAGATTAGCATGGCCCCTGCCCAGGGAAACCAAAATTTTTTTGAAACAAGGTCTTGCTATGTAGCTCAGGCTGGTCTTGAACTCACTATGTGGCCCATTACAGGTGTGTGCCATGCCCAGCCAATAGTCCCAAAGTAGAAACAACCCAAATATTAAAGAGATAAATAAATTGTGGCATAGTCCTAAAGTAGGATACTATACAACAATGAAAACAAACTATTTACAGTTGCATGAAGATATGAACAAACCTTACAGTGTTAAATGAAAGGCACAGATACCAAAGAATATATACTGGTCACTGGGCATAATGGTGTACACCTGTAGGAGGGTCACCATGAATTTGAGGTCAGCTTGGGCCACAAAGTGAGTTGAAGACCAGCCTGAACTACATAGCAAGACCCTGTCTCAAAAAACCTACCAACCAAGCCGGGCGTGGTGGTGCACGCCTTTAATCCCAGCACTCGGGAGGCTGAGGTAGGTGGAGTGTTGTGAGTTCGAGGCCAGCTTGGGCTACAACACGAGTGCAAGGCCAGCCTGAGCTACATAGTGTGACCCTACCTCAAAATACTAGGGCCAGGAGTTTGGCTCAGTGGCTTAAGAACCTGTCTGTCAGACACAAGGTTGTGAGTTTGATCCCCAGTGCCGCAAAAAAAACCCAAAAAAACCCCAAAAAAACAAAACCTACCAACCAGCCAAAGCCAAACAAACAAACGAACTATATATATATATATATATATATATATGATTCCACTAATAGTATTTGCTACTCAAGAATGGACAAAACTTGAGCAAGGCTATGGGTTAACACTAGGAAAAAAAGAAGGGTGGGGGGAATGGGCAAAACTAATCTATAGTGACAGGCTGGGCCTGGGACTGTAACTTGGCAGTAGAGTGATCCCCTGGCACGTGTGAGATCTTAGGTTTAATATCCAGCACACAAGCCAGGCATGGTGGCGCACGCCTTTAATCCCAGCACTCAGGAGGCTGAGGTAGGAGGAGCGTTGTGAGTTCCAGGCCCACTTGGGCTACAATGCAAGCACGAGGCTGGCCTGAGCTACATAGTGTGACCCTGCCTCAAAAAAATTAGGGCTGGGAGTTTGGCTCAGTGGCTTAAGTGCCTTTCTGGCAGGCATGAGGCTGTGAGTTCAATCCCCGGTGCCACAAAAAAAAAAAAAAAAAAAATCCAGCACACAGACCCACAATCTACAGTGATGGAAGTCCAAACAGAGGTTACTTCTGAGGGGAATATAGACTGAAAGGAACATGAAAAAAGCTTCTCAGTGCTGGGAATGTTTCATACCTTGGTCTGAGTGGTGAACACATAAAATTGGTACACATGTATGGACATCTCAATATCCATACACGTATATTTCTCCCTCCCACCATCAGTGTCTCTGTACTTCACCCATCGCATGCAGAAGCACAAAGAGGCCAGGACTCACTTCCAAGACCTGGCCAGTAGACATGAGAAAGCACTTCCGTGTGTGACACCAGCTGCAACAAGGCCCGTCCTAACCCAGGAGCCATCCCAGGCAGCAAGGAGCGGGAAGAAATCCTTACCTCATGAGCCAGCTGATGCTTCTCATCCTGAAAGCTGTGAAGAGACTCAGAACTTCTCCCATTCCTGGAAGTAGCTGCTGTGGAAGCTGAGATCCCTGACCAGGAGTCACCAGATTCCAAAAGGTAGAAGGAGGACAGACTTGATGAGGGGACCAAGAAGGGGAAAGAAGCTGAGCCAACTCAAGGTTTCTACCACATAGTTGAGGGTGGTGGCTGTGCTCCACAGGGCACTGTATGCCAGCGGGCCTGTGAAATCGAGGTAAGCCAAGCCCAGACAGTAGAGCTGCACACTGAGAGTCTCTGACTCCTCTGAGGATTTGTTTTGGCAATGCTTCTGGGCTGTGATGCTGGCAGCCAAGCTGATGGGCAGAATGGCTATGGGGCAGCCGTAGAAGATAAGAGAAGTTAGCAATGCCATACCTAGAATGCTCCTAAAGTCTGAGGTCTGGTTGCCGACAGCAGCCACCAGCAAGATCCCTAAGCCAACTGACAGTGGGAGGCCTACAATATAGATGTTGACCATGGAGAAAGACTAATCAGAGTCACAAGGCCAAAACAGATGCCCACTATCATCTGAGCTGCAAATCAAATGAGACTCGGGGTGGGGCTGGGGGGTGCCGCTCCTAGATTCTGCTTCTGTCAGTGGGCCCTGTTGGCTTCAGCTACAAATCTTGGGAGCTTCCAGAATTCCCAGAGCCAACCTAGCCCACTGCCCCTTATGGTAAGCATCCACATCGGGACATGGCTGTCCCTTTCCAGGTAGAGATGGTGGAAGCCGAAAGTGTCCCCTACAGCACAGAGACCATAGGTCACCAGGAACCCGTTAGCCATTGTCTAGGGCAGGAGCCTCAGAACAAGTTCAGCGGCACTTGACATTACTCCAAGTGCAGAGATCTCAGGGTCCTCGGTGAGAATCATGTCTAGCATATCCCCAGAGTTATCCTTAGACCCGAAGATACAGGGAAAAAATCAGAATTTTAAGACTATATCCAAGTCTCAACACAGTAACCATTTCCCCTTCCAATAAGTGTCAAGTCTAGATCTACCTGGGTGTCGTTGAAATGCTAGTTGTCCTAAACTCTTGTTTTAGCACCTCAGTCCTGTTCTTCACAACTGTACTGAATTCAGATTTAGGAAAGAACTTTTAAAATCTTTCATCTGGGAACTGATAACTCAGTGCAGACGGTTTACATTTCGGAACTCCCCTCGGATACTGTCTCCGAAAGACTCATGGGGGAGCGACAGGGAAGGGCTGAGTAGCATCCCCTTTCCAAGGTTTGCAAACATTTTGAAAGAGCCCAGTCCAGACCCACCCCCTTAACTCCTCCGTGGCTGCTCTCAGTCACCTGATCCAGGTTTTCGTCCTTTTCCAGTCTTCCCATCTCTCCAGGCCATGAAACTTTACAAGTCAAACTAGAAAGGTGTCCTGAGTTCCCTTCACTTAAACATTCCGGAAAATGTTTTGATCTGGACCTCAGCGCACCCCAACTCAACCCTCTCCTTCCGAGACAGGCTTGGAAAAGCCTCTCCAAAGCGGCTGGACAGATCCTCAGAACCGGACGCCACAGCGAGCCTGCCCTCCCGGCCCTCTGGGAGGCGAGGACGTGGCCTGGCCGGGCCCCAGCCCCGGGAGAGCGGGGCTCCCGGACCGAGGCGGGGCAGCCCTCGCCTCTAACCGCGGGATCAGAATGGCCCCTCACCTTCAGCTCCCACTTCCATCCAAGTGGACTTCGCCTCTCTGTCTGCTGTGTGACGGAAGTCAGGCCCCTCCGGCCCAGGCCCCGGGGGATCACTTTCCGCCCTGCCCCTCCAGACCGCGCTCTCCGCGAGCCTAGCTCCAATGCTGGCTTCACTCAGCCTCCTGGGACTGCTGTCGCAGCCCGGCCAAGTGCGCCTCCTGTAGCGCGGCGCGGTGACCGCCAGGTGGCGCTGCCGAGTACGGAAGCGTGAGCCCGGCAGAGTCCCAGACTCCTCCAGGCGCGGCACAGCATCCCAGAGTTCCTACCCGGAGGCTGACCGGCGGGAGCAAGGCTGCCGTCCCAGCTGTGGGCCTAAAATTAAGGAAAAAAAGTTTTTGATTGCCTCTTCGTACCTCTACAAATGAGAGGCTGCACCGTTTCTGTGTCCGCACCTGGTTGCCCTTCCATAGGGCAGGTGGTCCCACTTCCAGTTCCTAAGGCCGAGACACCCACCGATGGCAGCAGGGAGGGACCCCCCCGGAGTTTGCCTCACTGCCCTGCCTCAGGCCTTCCAGTGAGGGGATCCATATCCAGACCTGAGCCTGAACAGCCCCTGGATCCATTGTCCCGGGCTCCAGTCCTGGGTTCAGTCCGTGACCTTGGCTAAGTCCCGCCGCTTCTTGGGCCTCAATTTCCTCCAGGGGAGGGGCTTGGAGCTCCACGATCTCCCAGTCTAGACTGGCGGGCGGGGTGAGCCCAGTGGGCCTCAACCGGGTCCTCTCCCGGCAGTAAGTAGCGTGCCCGTGTTCCTCCCAAATCCTCCGCCCCAGTCCCTGCACTTGCAGGAGAGGAAGAGCGGCTCCTGGCAAGCAAGGCCTGGTCCGGCCTGCAGAGGGCCCCAGCCTGGGAGGGGCTGCCGAGCGACGCCCGGGCCGCGGGCTCGGGGTGGGGGCGAGAGGGACGCTGAATAATGGATGAGACTTAATTGGGCCCGCAGTGCGCGGCGGCGCGCTAAGCTTGGCAAACAGCGCGGGCGGCAGCCGCGGCCCTGGACAAACAAACTAGCTCCGCGCGCGGGGAGCGGAATGGGCTCCGCGGCGGCGAAAGGGGGAGGGGAGGGCAGGGCCAGACCGCCCCGGCCGGGGCGCAGCGCGCAACTGGCTCCCGGGAGGGCGGCGCTGGCGTCGCAGAGCGGGCTGGAGGGGCTCAGGGTTCATCTGTGCCAGTGAGGAGCATCGGGGAGCTAGGGAAGCGGAGTGTGCAGGGAGAACCTGGGGCCCAAGGGCAATATAAGCGCGAGAAAAAGATGGAGAAACGAGTGGAGGGCGGAGGAGAGAGGGCGAAGCACGAGAAAAAGCGCACCCGGGGAGGGGCAGCGCGGGTGGGGAGCGGGAGGAGAGCTGTGGCCGAGAGGAAAGGAAAGAGCGATGGAGGAACAAGCGAATGGAGGTGCGAGGGGCCGGGGGAAGAGGAATGGGAGAAGAGTGAAGGACAGGGATGAGAGGTGACCAGAATGAGAACGAGGGGGCGGCGGGAGGGTGAGAGACGCCCCTGCCCGCGCCTCGCCCCGCCGCGCTCCCGCCCTAGAGCTCTCTCCAGCCACCCGCACTCACTTTGTCACAATTACGGGGCCGTCACTCGGCCCGGATTGTTTTCCCCAAATTGTTGCTCTATAAACTGGTGCTGGGTGGCAGGTGGGGAGATCTGACAAGCTGAGCACGGGGGGAGGGTTTGAGCAGCAGTGAGGGGTGCGCTGGTGTATACGTCCGCAACTGGACCCGGGTTGGCTGGGTAAGGATACAGACACCCATACGGGAATTCTGGTTGTTACCTCAGCCGTGTGTGGCTGATTCCGCTTTTCACCTTCCTGGTCCCTCTCAGCCTCTGCTGCCTTGATTTCCCCAGCAGAGCGAGACAAGGACTGGAGGAGACCCGGGGGCGGAGGCTGGTCTAGCTGCGGCCGGAACTTTCACGTTTGCCCCATTCTCTCCTGGTCTTTCCGACCTGGATATCTGGGCTCACCCTGCAGCTCTGGCAGGCCCTCACCTCTGCTAGGTCTGGGTCGCTTCCGGCCCCGTGCTCCTCAACGTTCCAGGCCACCTTGCTGTCCTTCAATTCCGCAAACATCTGTTGCGCACCCACGGAGCGCCAAAGCTGCACCAACCTCCCTCGTGGCCTCCGGCGCCACCCGCCCCTTCCCAGCCGGCCCGGCCTGTCGGCTCCGTGACAGCCGCCACCGAAGCCCGGGCCCCGCGGGAGCGGCCAGAGAGGAGCCGCCGCATGGCTGGCTCCGACACCGACCTCCCCGGCGGCTCCAGGAGCAACGGAGGGTGGCGGCCGCTGAAGCGAGACCAGAGCGGCCGGGGGCGTTGGCAGGACTAGGCGGGGGAGGGGAGAGGCCCTGGGCGGGTTTCTCTCTGGTTCTCTACACCCTGCTGTTTTTTTTCTGTCGCCCTCGGGTCCCGCCCGGGTCCGACCCCGCCTGGCTCCCTGCGCCCCCTCCCCCAGTTCGGGTGATTTACACGCGAGCTCCGCGCAGAGGCCGCTTCCCAATCAGGAATATCGACCCCGGGCGGGGCCCTCGGGCCGCATCGATCCCTCTAAGGCTCGGGATTTAAAAATGTCAAATTTGCCTTTTCCAGGCGGGCAGAGGGGGTGGGGGCCAGGAGGCGGGCCGTTTAGAGTGGGGACGGGCAACGGGCATCGACCAGGCGCGCTTGTGCCCGGAATGAGAAGAGATCCGGGTGTGCCGGGGCCTGAAGTGGTCTGGCCATCTTTCGGTTCGCAATCGCCTATCTATAGAAGCAAGAAGGAAACCCCTGCTCCCTCTGCCACAATCCCCATGGAAGTCCTTGTTATACTGGGGTATTCCCAGAAGGCGGAGCCCCAAGAGGAACAAAGACTCCCCCAAAATGTAGCGAGACAAAATTGGAAGAGATCTTTAAAAGTGAAAAGACAGACACAAAGATAGGGAGAAGAGACAAAGGTATAAGGAATCGAAGGTTAACCTAGATCTCAGAGCAAAGGCAAAGGGAAGGTGCCTTAAAAACTCACTATATAAAACAAAGGTCAGAGACCGAGAGTTGTTTCAACTCTGTTCTGTAGCCCCAGGAGATTCAGAACTGAGAATGTGACCAGGCTTAACTTCTTGACTGTTTGAAAATGAAGGAGAGTGGAAGCAAAGCCAGGTGAAGAAAGAGAGGCATCAGGGAGAGGAATTATTACCCTAGAAATTAACTGAACATGAAATCCAAAAGGTCAGGGTCCCAGCAGCTGCTACTCTAGGCCTAAATGAGGTCTTGGAGAACTGAAGGTCTGCCCCTTCCCTTCCTGAACACCAGAAAGGTATATGTGTGTTCAACATCTACCTTCTCTCTGGAGACTAGGTAGGCTGGGGATCACATCTTGTACTGGGGACTGTGTGCGTTCAGCTACAAACTCTGTGGGTAATCACTCTTCCACCCCATGATTTCACACTGGATCTTTGAAGGGAGGGGGAAATCCATTACTTTCGATGCTTAGGAAGAGATGAGGTGGCAGTGGTAGGAGGGCACAGTTGTCCTGACCAGCGTTCTCACAGTTAACTTACGTCACATGTCCCTCATCACATACCTCAGCTGTCACTATATGCACTGCCATTTCCTACAGAACTGACAGCAAGCTGTGAGGGGCCTGACACTCAGGGAGGGATGGTGGCTCATCCTCAGACATTCGAAGCTCACACATCCACAGACAAAATCAGGCTGGCACATCCCTGCCTGGCACATGGTCAATAATACCAACGTGGATACACACCTAGCAATCCCTGCTCAGGCATTATATCTGTGTGAACAATCACAAAATGCCTCTGAGCTCATGCCCAAGAGCCTAGTTTCAAGGCCTATCTATACCCTTTCTTGACATCTCACGCTTTAATTGCTTAACCTTAGGAGAGGGTTTATGTCCCCCGCCCCTACTTCTCTAATTCTGCAACCAAGGCGAGCTTCAACGACTGGAAGGCTGAGTGCAAGGAAGTCAAGTACCAGGGTCGAGGTGAAGAAATGGGAGCAGACAGAGGTGGGAATGTTAAACCCTCCCTTACTCCCCTTCCCGTTACCCCCCACGCACGTCCACTAGCTGCCTGCCCGGCCCGGCGCCCGCCTGTCAGCGGAGTAATGGATGCGTGCTTGGGGCCCTGGGCCCCCCCGGAGTCGTTCATCACTGCCAGCACCGCCTACCTCTGCCTCCCGCCAGAAGGACTCTGCGGCCGGGCTGCAAGAGCCCCTCTTCCCCCACCTCGAGCACTAATTGTCAGATTGAGATGTTGATTTGTCAGCTGGGAGCTAGCGCCAAAGAATCCGCAGTAAAACCTAGACTCCTTCAACTTCCTTTAGACTCCACTCAGGTTCGCCCGGACTTGAAGCTTTTCTTGATTTGATGTGAATGCGCTGGATTTCATTTAAGAGATGGGGATTAGAACCGAAGCATCATTTTGTTCCAATAGGAGGCGGCACTAGGCTACCCTCAGGTTCCCTAAGAGGGATGGTCCTAGGTTTAATTCAGCTCTCCCTGATTGAAGACCCTAAAGCTTTCCCCTCTCTCTCAGTCTCCCAGCAGGAGGCGCCCTGGGCTGCGATCCTCTCATCTGCAGCCAGTCCCGGCTTCCCCACAGGAAGGCACCCGGCCGCTGGCCCTCGGTCCCCTCGGGGTGGCCCGGGGCTCAGATCCCTCCCCCTCCCGTCTCCCGACGCCTCAGGTCGCGCTCCCCTGCTCTCGCGCGGGAGGCGCACCTGCTGCAGGTCTGCCCTCGCCCAGCCCTGGGCGCCTAGGCTGCAGCCCCAGCCCCGCCCTCTCCCGGGCCGAAGCTCCCCCGGCGGCCGGCTGAGTGACGGGCGGCCGGTGATTATGCGGAAGGGGGAGCGGGGTGCGCCGCGGGCGGCAGCGCTGACCCTTCACATTTCCGATCCGCCGGGACCCTCATCCATCCGAAGCTGCTCTTTGTCTGGCCGCCTAATTGCCGGCGGACAGGATGGATGGCGGGACCGACAGCCGCGGAATCCCTAATAAAGGCCGCGGCCGCGGGGGAGGGAGCGTAGAAAGAAGGGGGAGCAAGAGGAAAGGGATGGAAAGAGGTGGGAGGAAGTATGGGGCAACGACCGCCCGCTCCCGGGCGCTGCACGCGGCGCGCGCCGAAGCCCACCCACGGTGAGGGTCCAGGAGTGCGGGGTCAGGTCTTGTCCGAATGTGGTGGCTGTGGGGCCATTCCGTCTGCTGCTTGTCGGACCAGGGTAAAGCACGAGGGGTCCCAGGCAGGAAAAGCGCCCTAGGGCCTATCTCATTTAGCCAAACCCTGGAAACTTGGAGCTTGGCACTGTCTCCTGCGTTCCCGGCTCTCACTAGCCCGTGCCCTTCCCTAGGCTCACCGCCCCGCCTCCTCTCACCTGTCGGTCTCCCAGAGCGGCACCCAATATCCCTGCGGAGAAACGAGGGGTCTGACAGCTGTCCGTGCAGCCAGGAGCCACATTTCATTATCCAGAGGCTGGAGTACGAGCTCGGTGGGACTTGGGGGACGCAAAGGGAAGCAGAAAAAGAGGTGAGGAGCTGGAGCCGGAGGAAATTAGCTCTATCTCGCCTGACAGGAACCTTGGAAGTTATCTCCACTCACTCTCCAGGGTGGGGGAAGCCCGCCTGGGTCGGGGTGGGGGCCTGATGCAACCCTTTTAACCCAAAACTTCTGGGAGCTGCTGGACCAGGCACACTGGCTCAGGAGCAGGAGGCCCTAGGCCTGGCGTTACACGCTGGCTCTGGCCCCAAGGCAGAGGCCCATAAACTTCACTTCACAAGGAGACAAGTGTGCAGAGGTTTTTTTTTTTTTTTTTTTTTTTTTTTTTTTTGTGGCACCAGGGATTGAATTCACAACTTCGTGCCTGCAAAACAGGCACTTAAGCTACTGAGCCAAACTCCCAGCCCTAGTTTTTGAGGCAGGGTCGCACTATGTAGCTCAGGCCGGCCTCGCGCTCACGTTGTAGCCCAAGCCGGCCTGGAACTCACAACGCTCCTCCTACCTCAGCCTCCCGAGTGCTGGGATTAAAGGCATGCGCCACTACGCCCGGCTTGTGCAGAGGTTCTTGAGCCACCACCACTCTTTTCCCTTTCTGTATGAGAGGACAACTGATTTTAGTCCCTTGAACAAAATTTCCTCTACTTCACTTTCTGTTCTCTCGTTTACTGTGTTTCTTTCTCCTCATCTAACTGAACAGTTCTCTGTATCAAACTGCAGCCTTCCCTTAGTTAACAACTGAGCCATGTCAGAGGTCAGAGTTGATGGCATTGAGTGGGTTGGGGACACATGGAGCCTGCCCTGTTGGCCTCATACACATAGGTTTCCTCTGAGATCCCATTAAATCTCACTTCACACTCCTGTCCTGATTTCTCCTGCCCAATGCCTCAGGCACCACTTGTCTCTTTTCCAGGGCTCTGGGAAAGAAGCCAAGCTATTATAACTCCAGTTCTAGGATTGTCCCTTACAAGGTGAGACTGGACAAGCCACTTCCCCTTTCTAGGTCCCAGTTTCCATATCTATAAAATGGGAACAATGTGTTTACCTGTCAGGAATGTTATAAAGATGCATGATAAAAGTCCTAAAATGCAATGTTCAATACTGTTATTTCTCTTTCCCTACAATCTGCTGGCCTCTCAAGTGGACCAAGTTCTCTTTTCTAGTACCAGGTAACCCAGGCTACCACAAGTAAGAAGCTGAAAGTCAGAGGCGGGTGTGGTGGCGCACACTTTTAAACCCAGCACTCGGGAGGTTGAGGTAGGTGGAGTGTTGTGAGTTCGAGGCTGACTTGGGCTACAACCTGAGTACAAGGCCGGCCGGCCTGAGCTGCATAGTGCAACCCTGCCTCAAAAAACTAGGGTAAGGAGTTTGGTTCAGTGGCTTAAGCACCTGCCTGGCAAGTGCAAGGTTGTGAGTTCAAACCCCGGTGCCACCAAAAAAAGAAAAAAAAAAAAAAAAAGCTGAAAGCCAGAGTATAGGAGCTGTGAAGGAGAATCACACCAGGGCTGAATCTGGAGGAGGAAAGAGAGTGTAAGGGAGGGAAAGTGCCTCCTTAGATCTTCATGGGACACTAACCAGCTGGTTCTTCTCTTCTTACAAATGAGGAAACTGAGGCTTGTACAAGTAATAGAGGCAAATCACACTGCCAGAATCTTTTCTTTCATGAACTCTCTGTTGTTTATCTTCTCATCCCCTTTCTGTCCTTGAAAATGTCTGGGTCAATCACAAGAAGTGTAGAACAGCTGGATGCGTAATCTCAGTACACACTCAGGAAGCTGAGGCAGGAGGATTGCTGGGTTACATAGTTGAATTCAAGCCCAGTCTGAACTACGTAACAAGACCCTATCTCTAAAAAAAAAAAAAAAAAAAAAAAAAAAAAAAAAAAAAAAAAAAAAAAAAAGGAACAACAACAAAAAAACTTTCAAGGAGCTAGGACCTCTGCTAGAGTTCATAAAATTTTAACATGAAAACTTCTGCAGAATAGAAGACACGTATCACATGCAAATCATATGCAAATCACAAAACTAATCGAAAGTCTCATCTTCAGAACTCTGACACACACCTGGTTATAGCCCTGGGGGAAATTCTGGGGAGACCCTGGGTTCTGGGACAGGTGGAGATGCATTCCACTTAGGGTCTGGTCTTGCAGTTAAGATTCATTTTAGGACTGAAGAGAAGTGTACTGTATCTTTTGGGATTAGGGGCAGAGTTCATATGTAATCAAGGGAGAGATTAATGCAGGATTCAGACTAGGTGTGATTTCAAACAGGAGCACCTAGGGAACTGTTAAAGTGATCCTTGGCTATTCCCTACCAACACCACCCCTATGTCCATGGCCTCTTTTTTGGTACCCATGGCCGCTTTGTCCTGCAGCACACCTCTCTCTACCTAATTCTATTCCTAAGCTCCCCACCCCCCCAGCTCCTAGTTTGGCTACCAGGAGAGCTCTGGGTAAACTGTCCTGGACCCTAGCATTCTGCCTTGGTTTCTGGCCTCTAGAGCATCGGCTGGTCTTAGCCCTATCCAAGTCCCTCCTTGGACAAATGTGACAGCTGCAGGGGAAGCAATAAGGACCTGGTGAGCTGGCAGCTTCATTCCAGAGCGTGGGGAAAGAGCAACAGAACATGAATAAATTCATGGAGCTGGCCCCTCGGCTCCCTGTGAGCCAAGCCTGCTCCCCCCATCACACATGCTGCGGCTGGCCGCTGGCAGCTCTGCTGGTCACCACTGCTCACCGCCTGGGCCTGGGCCGGGCATGGGAGGAGAGGGGAAGTCTACAGAAGAGGCCTGCTACCTGAAAGGGGCTGAGGTGAGGGGCTCAAAAAGGGGTGCTGGGGAGTAGGATGAGTAGGGTGGGGAGCAGGGCTGGGCAGGAAGGGCCTCTATTGAGTGGGGGGTTGCAGGGGGAAGGAGGAAAAAGAGGGGTGGCAGCACTTGCGGTGGATGGGCCTGAGACTCCAGTAGGGGAGGCCGGTGTGAGCCAGGCCTGCTCTCTAATCCATCCATCATTCAGCCTGGGGGAGCAGATCGGGAATTAGACATGCACGGGCCTACATAGCCCTCAACCCCCCACCCCCAGGAAGACAAATGGTGACAAAGACCTTGTATAAAATTTGTATTTATGGTGGGAGTAGGAGGCCACTCCCCCACGGACAGCCAATCCTTTCAGCCACCTAGGGACCTCTCCTAACCCAGACACAGACCCAGCCTCAGCAAGCTCAGTCTCCCCGCACACATTATGGGGACAGAGTGCAGGGAAAGAGTACAGGAACTGAGAGAGGAGAAAATCATCTTCTGCCCAACAACCATCCCCTAGTGTGTCTTGTGCTCCATTTTACACAACTTATCCCTCACATCACACTTCTGATTTTTCCTTGTCATTCAGAAGCCTTTGCCTTTGCCAACCTCTATGGTCTCCAAACATCACTTTCACCAGTCTAGAGCCCCTTCTCCAAGCCTCTGGCTTGGGTCCTCAAGAAAGTGCAGCCAATAGTTTTCTACCCAGACCCTGATAAATCAAAGCTGGCCTTCCTTCTTGGTTACCCAGAAAGCAGACAGTCACAGGAAGGTGCTTAGCACCTAATCTGCATTTCAGTTGCATCAATTTGCGTAACTAACCAAATACCCATTCTGTGGGGTGTAACTTTTCTGGGTTTTGTCTAAGAGCAGACACTTGGGGGAGGTGGTTGGGCAGAGACTTCTGGGGCTGGAGGCCTCTGGGACTAGGGTGGGGGAGAGTTGGGAAGGGCTGGCAAGTGAGGCTAGAGCTGCCTTGGACTCTCTTTCTTCCTAGGAGACACTTCAGTCCTGACACAGGAGAAATGGCACTTGTGGTCCCAAATACAGGGACTAAGGGGAGGATAAATACAAATGCCTCTCTTCAAACAGCCCTCACACACATATATACAAAAACAACACACAATCCACAATCCCACTCACCCAGGGACACACAAGGCCAGGATCCCATGGCCACCTCCACACTTTCCAGCACACTGTCACAGTGCACAGGCCCAGACTCTACCACTCTGCTGGCAGAACCGCCCCGCCCGCTCTTCCCCACAGTTGATATGTCACATTGGAGTCCGAACACGGACCTGGGTGTCTCTCTGCAGCGCGCCATTTACATTTCTCTCTGGATCTGTCAACCTGTCTCAGCTCCTGTCTCTCTCTCTCCGTCTCTGTCTCTCCCTCGCCCCCTGTGGGGCTGTCAGTTAGTCTCTTCTCTCAGCTTTGTCTCTGTCTCTGCGTCTCTATCTGGCTGTCTCTTTGATTTCTCTGTAGCGTCTTTTTTGCTCTTCTGTCGATTTCCTGCTTGCTCCCCGAGGCTTCTCTCTTTCTCTCTTTCTCGCTCGCTCTTTTCTCTCTCTCTCTCCCTCCCCCCCCTCACACACACACACACACACAACTGTCTTTGCACCCCCAAACCTAGAAGCTGGGGTTGGGGGCAGGAAATTTGTTTTTTCAGGTTCAGGTCAACAAGTATCCGTTAAACCTTTCACCATATGTTATTCAGTGTTCTGTTGGGTCACAGAAGGGCGAATTTCCATCTTTTCTCTCCCTTCTTGTTTTGCTTTCTGTTTGTGAGCCACTCCCCCCACCCCAGCTCGGCAATTCACCTGTCTTCTCCATATCTTGACCCTTGTTTATTCTGTCACTGATTCTGGTTTCCTCTGGGCTCTGAGAATGTCAAACTTCAGGTAGAGGTTGAAAGTAAGTAAGATGGGAGCCGCGAGTCCCTGCGGAACCTTCAGAGGCAGCAAGGAACCCAGAGGCCTGGGACTCGGCACGGGTGGGGGTGGGGGCTGAAGGGGGCGGTGATACCCGCCCCGCCCCCGCGCTTCCGCATCTGGGCACCAGGGGTCGCTCCAGCTTCGGCCGCTTATAGTGGCTCCCGCCGCGCGGCGACTCACACCACCCGCACCGCCGCCCCGGGAGGAAGGGGAGGAAGGTTAGGGACTCACAGAGGGAAAGCGCTTGCGGGAGACAGACGCCGGGCCAAGGCTCCCACTCGGGCTGAGGCTGCGGCTGGGGGAGGAGGGCGGGTCAGGGCTCCCCAAGAGCTAGAGCATACAATCCCTGAGGAGGTCGCGTCTAGCGGGTGCCACCCGCAGCTCAGAGCCCGGGACGTCCAGAGCGCGAGGAGTCCCCATTCCTGCGGGGAGCGGTCTGTGCGGGAAGCCTGGGACCTTGGCACCGCCATCTGTGAGAAAGCAGATGCTTGGCGAGCAGGCATCCGAGACCTGTAAGAAACCAGCCGTCCAAGAAGCCTCGATCCCAGGCGCCCGGGGCCGTTAGGACTGCACAGAAGGGTAACAGGATCACGGGCTCTGACCCTCCAGGGGTGCCACTGGCCCAGCCCGCGGGGATACCTCCGCCTTGACGGGCGGGTTGGGGAACGGCACCGCTGCGGCGGGAGTTCCCAGGGGTAGGGGGGCCGGGCGCAGCTGTCGAGGTGACCCAGACCCAGGCCGGAGCCCGGCCACCGCCTCCTGGGCCCGCGGAGAGCCCCAGGCCTCCGCCGCCATTGCGCCCAAAAGCGAAGAGGATTTGCTGGCCCTGGCCGCGTCGCGGCTAAGCCGCCGCAAGCGGGTGGCGGGCGCGGCCGTCGGGGTGGCCATGGTGTTACTGCTGCTGGTGGCCATCCCGCTGCTGGTGCACAGCTCGCGCGGGCCGGCGCACTATGAGATGCTGGGTCGCTGCCGCATGGTATGTGATCCACACGGGCCCCGAGGCCCGGGCCCCGACGGCGCGCCCGCTTCCGTGCCCTCCTTCCCGCCAGGTGCCAAGGGAGAAGTGGGCCGGCGCGGAAAGGCAGGCCTGAGGGGGCCTCCGGGACCCCCAGGTCCCAGAGGGCCCCCGGGAGAGCCAGGCAGGCCAGGTCCTCCGGGCCCTCCAGGGCCAGGCCCAGGCGGGGCGGCGCCCCCTGCCGGCTACGTACCTCGAATTGCCTTCTACGCCGGTCTGCGGCGGCCTCACGAGGGTTATGAGGTGCTGCGCTTTGACGACGTGGTGACCAACGTGGGCAATGCTTACGAGGCGGCCAGTGGCAAGTTCACCTGCCCCATGCCGGGCGTCTACTTCTTCGCTTACCATGTGCTCATGCGTGGCGGCGACGGCACCAGCATGTGGGCAGATTTGATGAAGAATGGACAGGTGAGATGCCCCCTCCCACCTAGCCCCAGATCCTCTGACTGGTAGCTTCCTAAATCGTTATGCACTCATCCCGCAACCCCAGTTCCTTTCCCGAAACAGCGTCAGTGAATCCAGCAGCGAAAGGCTGCCAAGAACTAATTCATTTAGCCAAACTGGAATTGGGGACCAGAGAAAGATCACCTGCCCAGGGTCTCATGGAGCAGTAGGAATTGTATCCGAATTACAACTTTAGGCAGCTGTGTTGTCCTACCAATTAGCCTTTTCTCCTCCTATCTTGAGCTCCCTTCTCTCTGGGGGGCAGTCTTCCTGGCCATTGGGTTTCCTGCCCAGGTGAGATCTATTTGGCTCTTTTGAATCAATGCAAGTCACCTCTCAGGCAATCACCAGTCAATAGGCACCCCCTCCCGCCATGTGGGGAAATTGAGCTTGGATTTTCAAGGAAACGGTAAAAAGAGAAAGCACCAGCCCACTTGATAGGCAGTGGTCCTATTGTTCACCTCAGATCATACTAGGCTATTCCTTGCTCTCTGATAATACTGAGTCTTGTAGGTAGGGGTAGGAAATGGTCTGATAGTTCAGGGACCAGCAAGGTGATGGAAGAAACAGATATGGAGGAAGAATGAGGGCAAGGAATGGGGAGGACCAAGACCTTGGACTGTGGCCTGGCCCATAGTTCTCACATCCTTCCTTAGTAGCCTGGAAGCCTCCAGGTTCTCCTACTTGCTGGCTCTGCAGGCAGTCATTTTTCCCTGGTTTGGGGATAGCCCCAAGGACTCGGCTGGAGACACACAGAGCTGCAGGGTGAGGCCTCTGGCTGGGGTGGAGGCAGCTGCCTGGAGGATGCAGGCCAAATAGGGAGGTTGGGGCTGAGCAGAGACCTCTGAATGCCCCATATAAGGAAATAGGGGCTGGAGGGGTGACCTGGTGTATCAGACCTATTCCTTGGGGTTCTAAGTCACGGGCCCAGATTTGCCGCAACGTACTTCCGCATTAAGGAGGACACCTCTAGAGGCCTACCTCCTGCACCTGTCTTGGGGTCTCCTCCCAACAGAATCTCCCCAGAAAGTAGAACAAAGCAAGTGAGAGTTCCTGGGTGTCTACATGAGGGTAAGATAGTGTCTGTAAGGAAGTGTGAGTGTGCATGATCAGAGCATGGCTGTGGGTGGGGAGGGTGAAGGTGTAAGGTGCATGGTGGTGTACATGGGCAGGTGGCACCAAGTAGGCATGCCTGGTTTATGCAGCTTGTCTGGGAGGAGGCCCAGGGGCAAGTATGTAATTTAGAGTGTGTTGGTTTTGGAGGGGGCGGGGACCGTGCTGTTCCCACTCTGTATTCTGTCCTTGGCATGGGCGCTGCGGCCCTGGGGATGGTAAATAATGATTAGAATAATGATGAATAATTAATGAGTTAATAACCAGCCCCAGTGGGATAGGAAGAGCGGGGCTGAGAGGGCTCGAAGCCTGAGGTAATAGCCACGAGACCAGAGGGGGAAGGCAGGGCTCCGTTTCAGCAGGGCTCCCTGTTTCAGCAGACCACCCCCACAACGAGCACCAGCTGGTGCTCCAGAGAAATAGACACCCCAGAGGCCCTGGCATGCTGTGGCTTATACGCAGACTCATTTATGACCCAGTACAAGTTTAGGACTTACTGGAGGTCCCAGTGGGCACAGAATCTTAAAAATTATCCTACATGTTTTTAATTTTATTTTAGCTTTGGCTTTTTTTGGAAATAGTCTTGCTATGTAGCCCAGGCTGGCCTTGAACTCACAGAGATCTTCCTGCCTAGGCATCTGGAGTGCTGGGATCACAGGCTTGTGTCACCATGCCTGGCTCTAATTTTTAAATGAGAATAATCATAGCAAATCCTCTATTACAGCCACTGTTCTAAACACACCCCACATGTAGCAACCCATTTAATCCTAACCACCTGAGGAGGTAGCTTCTATTATTACCACACCCCAAGCCACCACCCCTAGTTTTATGGCTCAGATTGGGGCCCAGAGGAATCCTGACATGTCCCCCGAGTTGCACTGCTAGTGTATGGCAGAGCCAGAGTTGCTCAGGATCTCCTAGCTTCATCTTGTCCTTCCCAGCACCACAGCCCTATCCTCCTTATACCACCTTCTCCAGGGCCTCCCAGGTCACCCCAGCTCCACCCAGAGTGTGAGCAGGTTTCCTCTCCTCCCTTGGTAGGTCCGGGCCAGCGCCATTGCTCAGGATGCAGACCAGAACTATGACTACGCCAGCAACAGCGTCATTCTGCACCTCGATGTGGGTGACGAGGTTTTCATCAAGCTCGATGGCGGGAAGGTGCACGGAGGCAACACCAACAAGTACAGCACCTTCTCAGGCTTCATCATCTACCCAGACTGAGCCGGGCACCATCCCCTGCACATCCACTCCCCTTTCACTCACTTCCTGCCGGCCCGCCCAAGGTGCCACCCCATCCCTTAAGAACCTGGGGCGGACCCTCCCACTCCTGAGGCAGTCAAAGGGCAGACTCTTGGGACTTGAGGTGACCGGCTGGAAAGCTGAGGGGACTTATGGGAGGAAGAGCCAGGTGCCAAGGGAGGGACCACCTGCATCTGCAAAATGCGTGGTAAAGCTGGACCAGAATGGCTGAGGTTGTGATCTGCTCCTTTGCCTGGAGCTGGGGAGCAGCTTCACTAGCCTGGGCTCAGAGGCCCAGAAAGCAGAAGGGAAGCCAAGGTGGCTTAGGTGGGAAAGAACAGAAACTAGAAGCCAGGATAGGTGAGAAGAGATGCTAGGTCAGGGTAGGTGCTGGTCCTCGGTAATGGCAATTCTCTCTCGCTGTCCTTTGCTCCCTCATCTCCATTTTCAGGCTCCAGGCTCCAGCTTAGGCAGCCTTCTTGTGAACTGGAGGTACTGGTGAATTCTTTCCTAGCATTTAAATTCATTCTGTACAGTCACCATTCCACCCCTTCTCGGGCCCAGGCCTCAGGGCTATAGCTGCTGTTGCCTCTTCCAATAAAAATGAGGTTGGGGGATCATGTGTGGCTGCTTTAACTTGGTGCACAAAATAGGGGAAAGTGGTGGCCCTTTCTTTGACTTCCAGAAAGGACTCTGACCCTGCCTGTCAGTCTCTGCCAGAGGCAAAATTTTAATTACTACTGGCAAGGCTGGGGAGGGGGAGCAGCCAAGGCTTCTCTGCTGTGAGTAGAAGTATCCACTCCAGGAGAGCCCCAAGACCGTGTCGGGGATGGGGACACCAACCACAGTGACACTAACAAGGGAGGGTTCCAGAGGTCTGGCTCTGCCATTCTGCCTAGTGCAGAGAGAGGGCTGTGTAGCAGAGCTGGGTATCTGCCATTTTCGAGATGGGGCTTCACTATATTGTCCCTGGCTGGCTTCTAACTCCTGAGCTCAAATGACCCTCTCAACTCTGCCTCAGCCTCCAAGAGGCTGGGAATACAGGTGTGCATCATCATGCCCGTTGGGAGTTCTAGCAGAGGAGCTCTTGAGGATGAGAAACTGATCTCAAGGCTCAGGGAGAAGCAGAGACCCCCATAATTGACCCCAACCCATTCAGATATTGCTGAGGGTGGGCAAAGCAGGACAGCTTCTAAGGGAGTCTGGCTGGATTGGGTTTTTCCGTCCTTGGAAACCTCTGTGCTGGAGCACACTGCCACCATGTGGACAGCTGGAGAGCAGCCAGTGGCAGCCCAGTTTGGATGCTTTAGACTCACTAGCTGGCTATTAAGACACTATAGAAACTTTATTAAAGTTGATAAAAGTGTTGGCCCCCAGTCCCATGAGAAGACCAAATAAATAAGGGCTAAAGGGAAGGGGTGAGCTGGGGAGGGTGGGAGTGGGTGGAGGCGGGAGCCTCAGGATGGAGAGCTCGGAGGGGCCGCAGAACCAACTGGAATGAAACACTGGAGAGAGGAAGAGAAACAGCTTGTCACATTTCCACTACATTTCAGTAAAGGAGTGGAGGTTGGCCCCTGCCACCACCCAGGCCTGGACTGGAGGCTCACCAGGGCGTCCTGCCATTCGAGCAGTGTGGCCACAGGGTTGGTACAGACCCGGGTGGGCCCTGGGGGAGGGACTCGGCTGGTGTAAAAGGCACACTCATCATCCAGTCGAGCCTCATGGGAGCAGTGGATAGCGGTGAGACATGCTTTGAGGCGCTGCCTCAGGGCCAGGGTTCGAGGGGCCAGATTGCTAGGACCTGAGGACCAGAGTTTAGGGGGTTGGTCTGAGGTTCTATACTCCCACCACATATGGTCCTTTGCCCTCTGGAAAGGGCCAAGCCAGTCAGGAGCCCAGGGTAAAGGAGCAGCTCCTCCCTAGTAGCCAGGCTGGGACAGACAGCAGAGGGAAGAATGCGTAGCAATGCTTTGTACAGGTCAGGGCCCCACACCCAGTGGTAGGACCTCTTTTGCTCACCTCCTTCCCAGCCAACTCCTTACCTGCCTGGCTTGTCAGGGGCCTTGTAGACTGAAGCGAGCAGATAGGGGGGCTAGCACAAAGGGGGCGTTGGGAACAGAAGGTCAGGCTGGTAGTTGCTGGAGCCCCCTGATTGCAGCAGCGCCACAGGCTGTACTCTAGGCGTTTTGGTTCCAGGTGGCGGGTGTCTGATGCCTCCAACCCTACACTAGGGCAGGCCTCTTCGGATGCAGTCTGTCCCTGGAGCCTAGGTTGAAGGGGTCCAGGCTCTGCTGGTGGGCAGGGCTCTGCTTCCTCAGGCTGCTTCTGGGAGGGCTCTGGTGTCTCCAGCCTGACCTTAGAGCAAGACTCTGGAGGCCCTGGCTCGGTTGGTGGGCAGGGTTGTGTCACCTCTGGCTCTGGTTGTTTCACCCCAGAGCAGGGCTGTGCTTCCCCACACTCCTCTGGAGGGCAGGGCTCTGGCAGCTTGGAGTGTTGTGACAGTCCAGGAAGGTGGGATGTCCCAGAGTTATGCTCTGGGGCATTCAGAGTCCTAGAAATCTCAGCCAGCAGGGGCTGAAGTTCAGCCATATCCAGAGAGCAGGCTCCATTAAGGGGGGCGCACTTGCCCACTGCCAGCCCTTCTACCTCCTGGCGCAATAACTGCTGCAGGATACTGATGCGCTGCAGTGGGAGAGAGTACCCGAGTGTGACGTCAGGCTGTGGGGCGGGCAGTCTCCCCACGCTGCTGCTCTCCCCTCCCAGCTCCCCCTTCTTCAGCCCTGTCATTGCTGAGCAGGTTTTAAGGCCTTGTCCCATAGCCCCACCTGCATTTTTAGCTCCTGGAAGTTGAGGGCTCCGTATGTGTGTGATCCGGGACTTGCCACGGCTGGTTTCCCAGGCTGTTCCTGCAAACTTATACCACTGTCCTGGTCAAACAACCGCACAGCAATCTGCTCCTGCCACATAGATGGAAAGAGGGAAGGTGAGGAAACTAGGCTGGGGTGGGAAGATCAGTCTGAGTCCCTAATGGAGAGATCTAAGTCCCTGATTGAGAGGCCCTCGACTTAAAGAGTAGAAGGGCAGCTGGGGATATAGCTCAGTGGCATAGTGCCTGTCCGGCAAGCACAAGGTCCTATGTTTGATATCGTATAAAAAAAAAAAAAAAGTAGATAGGCAGCAGAGAAGAATAAAGAAGAATGGCTTCTTTAGAGATCATACCTGCTTCACACATACAGATCTCTAGGCCAAGGGGATAGCACAGGGGACCTCAGCATGGATAAGCTTCTGATACTTACCCAAGGCAGAGCAGGCTCTTCAGGACAGGACTGAGGGGTGAGGCCACTCAACCATCGGGCCTGTGACAGAAATGAGGTGTCAGGAAGGTTGAGTAACCCACAGATGGATGCAGCCTCCCCTATTCTGTTTTAATTCTTCCTGTACCCCTCCATCTCCTTCCTTCCCCCAGCCTGGGCCCAGGCCAGCTACCTCCCCTGCCCTTCTTACCTGCTGAACTCTGGGGGTGGATGGAGTGAACTGGGTTTTGGGTCGAATGGCAAGACGCCGCAACAATGAATATGAAGTCTGGGGAGGGAGGTGGGTGGCTGAGCAGGAACAAAACCCAGGCCCAGCAGGGTTCTCTGGCCAGATTCTGTTCTTGCTCACCCCCACAGGAGATTTCCATACAAACCAGAGCTGGGATGCCAGGCGAGGGTACACGCTGAGCTCGTCCGAAGGGTGATGGGTGGGTGACAGAAGATGGTACCTCACGGCCAGGCATGGGCTGGGCCAAAGGGGCGGGGGAGGCCATCAAGTAGGAGTCACGGGCATCCTGGGGAAAAGGAAAGAGTGGAAAAGTGACCTCTTCCCGCTTCTTGTGTCACTGTGGCAGTCAGTCTGATGCTTAAGAATGATGTCGAATCATGCCACCCCCTTTATTCATCCCCTCTTGGCTTCCCACTCATTCCAAGTGAAAAAAAGCCAAGGATTTACACAAGTTACCTAATCTGACTCTGTTATTTCTGTTAGTTTTAGTTTTTCCCTTATTGTTCTCCTCCTCACTTGACTTCAATCTCACTAGTCTCTCTTGTGCTGACCTACAAACACGCTAGGCACATTCTCTCCTCAGGTCTTCGCATCTGCCACTGTCTTGGTCTAGAATGTTCTCCCCTAGATAAATGCATGGCTCAGGCCGTCCACTCCTGGTCTTCACTTAAATATCATCTTCTTAGTGAGCCCCCTGCCCAATCTACACTGAATTGTGATAACAACTCTGCCACTCTCCAGTCCCCTTCAGGGTCTTCCCCCCCTGCCCCCACACTGAGAATATATCACCATCTGACAGCCTGTATATTTCAGAGTTTGTCTCCCTTTCTAAAGCATTTATGTGCAAAGTCTAGATCAATACCTCCACTTGGGAGCTGGTCAGTAAGTATTTGTGGAATGAAGGAGTGAATGCTTTTGGTTGGCCAGTATCAGATCTGTCTCAGCCCTGGCACTGATCTGATGGTGATAAAATTACGCCAATCTGTGACCTCTCCCTCCAGGCCCCAGTTACCTGGTAAAGAGAGGTCAGTTCCACTCTGAAGAAGACTTGGGTCTACGTGTGGCAAACCCATAGCATCCTGAGGGCCAGGGCTGCCTGGCTCCACTCCCAATCCTAAATTCCCCTAAGAATCTCCCATGCGCCCCGTCCCTATCCCAAGAGGTTCCCATCTCACCCTGGGGTGTGCTGTCTCTCTGGTTTCTCTTAAAGGTACTCGCTGGGCCAGACCTAGGAGGGCCCCTCCTCCTTCATCTGAATGAGAGATGCCTTCATGCTCTTCAGGGAGAGAAGCTAAGAGATAGGAACTTTGCTGTAGTTTCTAGAACATCCATCAGAGTCTAGCACAGAGCTTTGCAACTTCTGAAAACGGTGCACCAGTTCAAGAGCCCTCACTGCCCATCACAGCCAGGGACCCATGCAGCACCCTGAGAGTCCAACACAACCTCAGTAAACCCTCATCAATCCGAACATTATCAGTGAGGCAGGGACAGAACAGAAGTGGCAGAGAGAAGGTGGAAATGGGGACACAAGTACAACTGGCCAACCTCTAGCATATCCAAAAGCCAGGTCTCTTTCTGACCTCCTTCTCTCCCCAGCCCATGTTTTGTTTTGTTTTAGAAGATAGTCACTGGATTTTTATTTCATTGCTTCTTCTTCTTATTATTATTATTATTTTCTTTTTTGGTACAGAGGATCAAACTCACAACCTTGCACCTGGCCAGGCAGGTGCTTATGCCACTGAGCTAAATCCCTGGCCCTATTTTTTTTTTTTTTGAGACAGGGTCTCACTATGCAGTTCAGGCTGGCCTTGAACTCACCTTTTAGCCCAGGCTGGTCTCGAACTCACAACGATCCTCCTGCCTCAGCCTCCCGAGTGTTGGGATAAAAGGCATGCACCATCACACCCAGCTTCATTGCTTATTATTATTATTGCTTTTTGCAGTGATGGGGATCAAACCCAGGGACTTGCACATGCCAGGCAAACGCTCTACCACTGTACTAAACCCCAGGTCCCTATTTGCTTGCTTTTTTTTTTTTTTTTTTTTCTCTTTGCGGCACTGGGGATTGAACTCACAACCTCGCGCCTGCCAGGGAAGGCGCTTAAGCCACTGAGCCAAACTCCCAGCCCTGATTTTTTGAGGCAGGGTCACACTATGTAGCTCAGGCCAGCCTTGCGCTTGCGCTGTAGCCCAAGGCAGCCTCAAACTCACAACGCTCCTCCTACCTCAGCCTCCCGAGTGCTGGGATTAAAGGCATGCGCCACCATGCGCTTAAGCCACTGAGCCAAACTCCTGGCCCTAGTTTTTTGAGGCAGGGTCGCACTATGTAGCTCAGGCCGGCCTCGTGCTTGCGTTGTAGCCCAAGCCGGCCTTGAACTCACAACGCTCCACCTCTTGCTTGCTTTTTGAGACAAGGTCTTGCTACGTAGTTCAGGCAGGCCTTAAAATTTGCAGTGATCCTCCTGCCACGTACTGGGATTCCAGGCATGCGTCATGATGCCCAGCTCTTTTCCAATTCATCCAATCATTTTGCAGTGCTGGGGTTAAACCTAGAGCAATTCAAGTGCTAGGCAAGTGTCCCACCAATGCTCCCGGCCCTCCTGCTCCTGCAGATCTAGCCTCCCTGCCTCCCCATTTCCTCACCCCACTCCTACCCTCCAAAGCCTTCGAGCTTTCTCTTGTCCTGTTTCCTACTACAGGAAACTCACTCACCAGGCTGCACAGGGGTTTCCAGGAGCAATCCCGAGACCTGACTCACTGAAGTCCTGATGACAATAAGAACCATGGAAGTCACTGAGTATCAACAGATGGGCATGTGCTAAGTGCTGCACACACATCATTTCACTTCATTCTCACAGCAACTTCTAATGAGGGTACAAACATTCTCATTTCCCAGGTACAGGGACCAAAGCTCAGGGATGTTAGGTCAAGCCTGCACAGCTAGTAGTGGTAAGGGTCAAGAGTTCAATCCAAATTTCACTGATTGCCACAGTCCATGTTGTAGGTGAATGAAATAGCACCTCACCTCTCTGTCTTTTTCCTGTCATTCTGAAGCCTGACTGTGAAGCTCTGAGCCATATTCCAAGGGCTCACCCTGGGCAGCCATGGGTTTCCCCTTTGGGGAGCCTTAAAGCAACCAAAAGGCCCTAGATCTGGGGAACCCCGGTCTTGGACACTGATTCATTCTTTTTCACATGACCTTCACATCCTCTGCTTACCGGTTGCTGCCACCTATCTCTCTTCTGAGCTCCTGTACATGAGGGCGGGTGGAGGGAGGAAAAGAAGATCCTGAAGGTAGAACCTGATCCATAGGAGCAAGAGAGGAAAGCAGAGTCAAAGGTGGCCCAAACCTACGGGCCTCACTACCGAGCCCACCCCCCTGCTAGAAGCCCTTGTCTCCCAGGCTCCCATTTTGTCCCTGGAAGAAAGCTTCCAGAAACACTGAATATCAGCTCCTGTAGGGCACTCACCAGAGCCTCGAGTCTCTGGGGACACAAAGTTCGACCTCGGGGTCCAGACCCCTCCAGCCTTGAGAAGCAGGAAGCCCTGGCAGGGCCTAGTCGGTGGATGGGAGTTCTGGGGGCCAAGTACGCAGAGGCCCGAGCACCCTAAGACCGCAACCAAGGTTATTAGCACAAGCTCAGAATTCTCTCCTCAGCCCGCTCCAGCCTGACCTCACATCTGTTCTCATTACCTGGCCCCGCCGGGTGGCACCTCCCTGGCTCCCTCGAACCAGTACTCTCTGAGCCAGGCTGGACTGGCGCCCCATTGGACAGCTCTTCACCCCCTCACCTGACAGGATGGTGGCCAGGGCTGCAGGGTCAGCCACAAACTCTACAGGCCCTGGAGCTTCTGCAAGGTTAAAGAAGAAAAGGTGAGAAGGAACCAGAAGGGGGAACTTAAGGGGGAAGAAGTGGGCCAAACAGTCTCATTTAATTGAACCCAGATCACCAAATATTCACAGAACTTTAAGTTCAACTCCTTCCTTTTTTTTTTTTTTTTTTGAGACAGGGTCTCACTGTAATCCAGGCTGGTTTCAAACTTGCTGCACTCCTCCTGCTTCAGCATCCTGAGTGCTGGGATTATAGGTGTGCACTACCATGTCTGACTTACTCTTTCTCTTCTCTTCTTTTCTTTTCTTTCTTTCCTGTACAGGGCACTGAACCCAGGACCTGGCACATGCTAGGCCTGGAACTAAACTATATCCGCAACTTTTTTTTAAAATTTTGAGACAGGATCTCACTAAGTAGCTTACAATGGCCTTGAACTTGTGCTTCTCCTGCCTCAGCTTCTTGAGGAGCTGGGATTAGAGGCATGCGTCCAGCTTATAACACTATTCTAAGGTCAGGGCCAATGATGAAGAAAACAAAACCCCTATTATTAAACTACTGAAAGGTAACAGACTTAAGGCAAAGTATGGGCAGATGCTGCAAAGAATTAGGTTCTGCAAGGAAGTTCTGCAAAGAAGTTCTGCAAAGAATTAGAACATGGAGCTGAAGTCTTCAGAAGAGATGACACTGCTGAAAAGGAGAAAGTGTTCCAGGAGCAGAACCAGGGCCCCTTATTAAAAACTTTTCGGTACTGGGGACTGAATCCAGGGTCCTTCACACTGAGCTACACCCCCACCCTTTTTTATTTTTTATTTTGATACAGTGTCTTGATAAATTGTTCAGGCTGGGCTTGAACCTACAATCCTCCTGCCTCAGCCTCCCAGAGTGATGGGATTACAGGTGCACACCATCACACCCAGCCACCAGGACTCTTACAGTAAGCAGAAAATCAAGGAAGTGAAGGGCCCCCCCCAAGCCCCACTGACCATTCCTACTCTCACTCTGCTAAGGAGGCCTCCAACATGCACCTGTTTGTGGAGGGGGCCCAAGCCCCGCATTTTGTCCCCCAGGGCTAGGCCTGAGCTCCTCCAGGGGGTTCCGAAGCTGAGTGATCGCCATGGACCTTTGTGATTTCTCTGTTTGGTGTGTGGCTTTAGATCTGGGGCCTGCTGAGTCAGCAAAGGTACGCTGAATACTGAGCTGAGACTTCTCCACCAGACCCTAGGGACGAAGGGGGAGAAAAACCTGGGATTCAGCGCTGGGGTGTATTTGCTGGTTGTTTGCCTCCTACTAAGTACTCTCTACCCACCAGTCTCCTCTTACCCTTGGATCTCGGTTCTCCTGGTCCTGGGCGCTCGGTTTGACTGTGAGGAAAGGTGGGCGTCTCTGAGAGCGTACTGGGATCTTGCTGGGTGTAGGAGACACACTCCGGAGGAGGGGATCCTTCGTGGCTTGGATGGTGGTCATGGTGGCTACAATGAGGCAGGGAAGAAAGATGGCAGGATCGGGGATCAAAGTTAACCAGTTCTCGGGGCACAGGTCCTAACATCCCCGATACTTCCACCTCCACTCCAGTCCATGCGCCCAGAAGCCCCCAGCTCCTGCAAGGCCGCTCTTTCTGGCTGCCACCTCCAGTCACCTCAATCCTGCTCTTTCGCCCGGGACCCCTAACTGCTCTCCTCTCTCTGAGCTCCCGCAGCCCTCATTTCCTGTAGAAACCCTGTGCCGCACCGTCCCGGAAACCCTTCACGGTCGCCTCAATTTTCTTCGATTTCTCCCCAAATTTCTGGGTTTCTGCTGCTGCTACTTCCCCAGTTCGTAAAATACGCCAAGCTCCTGATTGGGGCGTCCGAGTGCTGAGGAGGCGCGTGACACATGACTCAGCCGTCCAATCCGAGAGATTTGGAGGCGGGGTCAGAAAAAAGACTAGTTGTGGAGCCGCTTTTTGGCAAGTAAAAAACTGACCCGGCTTGCTCAGCCAATCCGAGAGCGGAGCGCGAGTGGAAGGCGGGGAAAAGGGTAGGAGTAGGCCGTTCTGAGGCAGTGGAAGGCGCGGATCTCCGAGTCTGGGTCGCAACGGGCGCTACCGTGTTCTCGCGAGGTCTGAGGACTGGCGAGGGCAGGGTTTGCTACAGCTAGGCGCGGCAGCATTGTGGGCAAGGCTGGACCTCCTTGCTTCCCCGTGATGTTGGAGGATTCCCCGAGCCCGAAACTCCGGCCAAAACGCGGGCCGAGCTTTGGGGACGCGGTTCTAGACCTTTAAAGAAAACATGCTCCTGAGACGAGCAGCTGTTTCCGAACTGGTTGAGAGGGCTGAACGGAATTGAATCTACTGGGAACAAGTAGAGAAAAAACAATTTGTTCCCTCAGGTCTCACAACCTGGTGAGGTGGTCAGACTCGGTGTGGCTGGAACACTGTCAACTCCAGAAATGAGAGGCTCCTCAACTGACTTGCAGTCCTCTTGCCTCAGCCTTCTCCCCACCTTCGGGAAGGGTTCTCCCCACCTTCAGACTCTTCCCAAGCTTGGAGAATAGCAAGGAGGGTTCACCTGCCGATTATTGGTAGGCAGGGGTGTAAGGCAGCCAGATCCTAGAATAGCTTTAGAATGGAAGGGGCAACCCCTTAAAGAGGACAGGAAATAGACAATGGTTTCAGGTTTACGAGGCTAGTAATAATTGCCCTATGACCACAGCAATTCCTATTACACAAGCCAGGAACTTAGGTGCTATTCCTCTACTCATCGTCTTTCCTTCCACATCCCATCTGTCTTTCACTTTTACTAATTTTACCTTCTAAATAACTTCAGAATTCATCTATATCTACATTACCACCACCTTAGTCCCCTAATCTCACCTGGAGGACGCAAGAGTCTCCCATCTTCCATTCTCCCTTTCTATATGAATCCATCCTCTTTATAGCAGCTAATTTTCCTAAAACGCAAAACTGGTCATGAATGAACAGTGGTAGAGACTTACGTAGCATGCCTTGGGTTCAATCCCCAGCAACACACACACACACACACACACACACACACACACACACTGTCCTAGGCAGTGTTCTAAGTAGAGTGAATAACTGCAAAGGCAAGGAAAGAATATAGAGTGTTCAGATAATTGACCTGGAATGGGGTGTTCAGAAAATAGCGAGTTAAGCTGGGCTTGGTGGTGCATTCCTTTAATCCCAGCACTTGGGAGGCTGAGGTAGGAGGAGTGTTGTGAGTTCGAGGCAGGCTTGGGCTACAATGCCAGCGCAAGGCCGGCCTGAGCTACACAGTGCTACCCTGCCTCAAGAAACCAGGGCCGGGAGTTTGGCTAAGTGACTTAAGCGCCTGTGTGGCAGGTGCGAGGTTAGCCCCGATGCCGCAAAAAAAAAAAAAAAAAAAAGGAAAGAAAGAAAGAAAAAGAAATAGTGAGTGAGATGGAATGTAGGGAACAAGAAGTAGAGCTGGAAGATGATCTGAGGTCTTGAGTTGAAGGAAAGACCCCTCTTTCTGCTGACAGGTACAATGAATGTGCTAAATTCTATGCACTAGACCAGCAGGGATGGCTACTGGTATATATTGTGCAACTATTATGTGTAAGACCCATTATCAGGCCATGACATACAGAAAGGAATACGGCTGAAGAAGAGACACCAGAATGGAAATTGACCACCAGTGGCTTCATATGATTTTAAGGTAGTTTACACAATTTGGGTCTTGTCTTCAACTGCATGGCCTTGGAAACTTGAGTTTATCAGGCTACTGAGAGTAGATCAAATTTATCAGAAGCTGAGTGATTTACCATGAGTGATAGGTTTGTCTTTCCAGTTTTTTTTTTTTTTTTTTTTTCAGCACCGGGGATCGAACTCACAACCTCGCACCTGCCAGGGCAGGCGCTTAAGCCACTGGGTCAAACTCCCAGCCCTAGTTTTTTGAGGCAGGGTCGCACTATGTAGCTCAGGTCGGCCTTGTGCTCGAGTTGTAGCCCAGGCCGGCCTTGAACTCACAACACTCCGCCTACCTCAGCCTCCCAAGTGCTGGGATTAAAGGCGTGCGCCACCACACCTGGCTGTATGCCTGCTCTTTAAGCATCTTTCCATGCAATCAAGATATGAGGGAAGTTGAATTTTTTTTATTTTAATTTTTGTTTTTTTGAGGCAAGGTCTTTCTTTGTAGTCCAGGCTGTCCTTGAACTCAACGTGTAGCCCAGGCTGGCCTCGAACCGGTGGCGATCTTCTTGTTTCTGCTTTCCAGGTGCTGGGATTACAGGCATGCACCACCACGCCCAGGTTAGGGAGGGTTGATTTTGTATCAGAAAAGTTTTTGTTTGTTTATTTACATTTTGTTTTTTTGAGACATGGTCTCCCTATGTAGTTAAGGCTGGCCTTGAATTTGCAGCGATTCTGCCTCAGCCTCCCAAGTGCTAGGATTACAGGTATGCACCACTACTCCTGGCCAGGAAACTTTTTATTTATTTATTTATTTTTTATAGTCTGGGGCTCGAACTCATGAAGTTGCGCTTGCCAGGCAGATGTTTACACCATTGAGCTAAATCCCCAGCCCATGAGCTAAATTCCCGACTCCAGGAAACTTTTTAAAATAGTAAATGCTCAGAATATCTACCATGTGTATCCAATCTGTTTGCTGTTTTTATTTTTCTTTCTCCTTTTTTTTTTTTCTCAGTATTGGGGATTGAACCCAGTGTCATGAAATTTCCAAGAAACTGGAGAGACCAAGAGGGATTATGGGAGAATTTTATTAATGAATAACCTCGCCACTAGAAATGCTTAAAATCAGGCGGGGCCCCAAACCACGGAGAGGTCCCCTTTTATAAATTTGTGGTATCAAGCAGCTAGAGAGACAGAAACAGAACAAAGGCAATTAGCGGTCCTGGCCACTGAGCCTGTATTAGCCTTGAAAAGAAAACACATCCTGTGCATCTCAGGATTTAGGATGCTGTGAAGCTTGTTTATAATCCCATTTGTTAGCTTTATTGGTGATAGTATCCAGTATTCCCCCTCTAAGGGAGAAAATTCTCATGACAGAACTGCTTGAAGTGTCTCCCGTATCAGTGAGAAAAGCACAGGACCATGGTGAGTATGCGCAAGTCTGTATTCCTGAGGGAGGGGCTGCCCAAGGGGTTGCTTGCCTGAAGCTGGGCAGATTTTACAGAGGGAGAGGCTCAGTTCCTCAGTTCTGCTTCACCAGGAGCACTGTACCACTGAACTACATCCTCAGTGCCTTTTATTTCGGGGGACAGGCTATTGCTAAATTGCCCCTGCTGGCTTTGAATTTGGGATCCTGCTCCCTCAGCCTCCAAACTAGCTGGAGTTACAGGGTTGTACCACTGTGCCTGGTTCAATCTGTTTTGTTTTTACTTTTTTCCTTGAGTGCTGGGGATGGAACTAGGTTCTGATGCCTATTAGGTGAGTGGTCTGCTTTTAAACTACACCCCCAGCCCTAAACCCAATGTCCACTTAATCCACTTAACTATTGCATCTGTTTCCTTTGTTTGCAAAGGAATAGAATTGATTTTCTATTCTGCGACCTTAATGAACTTTTTTTTATTTTCCTAGTTTGTCTATTGATTCTATTGAATTTTCTAAGAGATAACTGTTCTGCAAACAAAAACAGTTTTATATATATATATATACCGTTGCCAGGCATGGTGGCACACACCCGTAATCCCAGAATTTGGGAGGCTGAGGCAGGAGAATTGTCACAAGTTCAACACCAGCCTGAGCTACAAAGTGAGTTCAAGGTCAGCCTGAACTGCATAGTGAAACCCTGTCTCAAAAAGACCAAAAAAACAAAACAAAACAAGAAAACAACCATTTAAAAAAATTTTTTTCATTTTAACGTTTTGTTTTGTTTTGTTTTTTGTACCGGGAATCGAATTTATGACCTCACACTTCCCAGGCAGGCACTGTGCTGCTGAGCCATGTCCCTGGCCCTTCATTTTATTTTATTTATTCATTTATTTATTTACTTTTGGCTTTTTAAGACAGGGTCTCACTATGTAGTTCAGGCTGGCCTTGAGCTCACTTTGTAGCCCAGGCTGGTCTCAAACTCACAATGATCCTCCTGCCTCAGCCTCCTGAGTGCTGAGATCACAGGCATGCACCACCACACCCAGCTTGGCCCTTCATTTTAATCTTTATACTTTGTTCAATTTTTCTTATTTTTATTCTTGTAATTTGGGGGGAATATGAAGAATTGAACTCAGGACCTTGCTCTTGCCAGGCAGGTGCTTATGCCATTGAGTTATATCCCTGGCCTTATTCTTGTTTTGTTTGCTTTTTTAAGGTTTTATTTTATGTTTGATATGTGATAATTGAATGTATTTATGAGGGACACTATTATAGGATTTTTCCTTTCTTTTTGTGGCACTGGGAATTGAATCCAGGGCCTTGGGCATGCTAGGCAAGTGCTCTACCACTGAACTGCATTTGTGGCCCTTTAAAAAAATTATCTTGAGGCAGGTTTCACTGAATTACCCAGAGTGACCTCAAACTTGCAATCCTTCTGCCTCCTCACAAGTAGTTGGGTTTACAGGTATACACAACCACACTAGTCTAGTTGGTGTTTCAATATGTGTATACACTGTGTAATGATTTAACAGGGTGATTAAAATACTCATTACCTTAAACTGTTATTATTTTTTGAGACAGAATATCAGGCTGCCCTTGAACTCACTACATAGACCAGGCTGACCTCAAACTCATGATAATCTTCCTGTCTCAGCCTCCCAAGTGCTGGGATTACAGTTGTATGCCACCACATCTGGCAACATTTATCATTTCTTTTGATGAAAACTTTCAAAATCGGGTTGGTGATTTAGCTCAGCAGTGTAAGCACCTGCCTGGCAAGCGTGAGGTTGTGAGTTAGATCCTTGGTACCAAAAAAAAATTTTTTTTTCAAAATCCTCTCTTCTGTGTTGAAGTGTACAGTACAAACTTTGTTGTTACTGTAGTCATGTACAGTGCAATAAAACATCAAAACTTGTTCCTCCTATCTAGTTGCAACATTGTCTCCGAACTTTTGTTTTTGTTGCTTTTTTAAATGATTAGACAGAACTGCCAACACTACCTTAACAGTAAGAACACTAGCACAACCTTGTGAGAAACCCTCTAAAATCTCTCCCCAGTGTCCTTTTCCCCTTTCTTTTTTTTTTTTTTTTTTGCGGCACCGGGGATTGAACTCACAGCCTTGCGCCTGCCAGGGCAGGCGCTTAAGCCACTGAGCCAAACTCCCAGCCCTGGTTTTTTTGAGGCAGGGTCGCACTATGTAGCTCAGGCCGGCCTTGCGCTGGCGTTGTAGCCCAAGCCGGCCTCGAACTCACAACGCTCCGCCTACCTCAGCCTCCCGAGTGCTGGGATTAAAGGCGTGCGCCACCACGCCCGGCTTCCCCTTTCTTTTTTCCCTCTCATGAAACAGTCTCAAACTTAAAGAAACTTTGTGTGAATATACATAACTTTTTTCCTCAATCATTCAAAAACAAATTGACAATATGTTATCCAGTCTCCCCCAAATACTTCAGTATGTATTTCCTGAAAGCAAGAACATTTTTCCACCTAACTGATCATAACCATCAGAATGATACTGACATGTATGCACCAGCAGCCCTCAGACCGCCAAGCGGATTCAGCTGGTTTTCTCCCCAAGGCTCCTTCTCACAAACGGTCCCACCCAGAAACACATATTGCATCTCTAGTCTCCTTCAGTTTGGAGCAATTCTTCTCTTTCTCCACTGCTGCTACCTCTTCTTCCACCTCCTCCTCCTCCTCCTTCTTTTTGCAGTACTGGGGAATGAACTCAAGCCCTACGCACTAAGCTACATCTCCAGTCCTTTTTTGTTGTTATGTTATTATTAATTTTTTGGTTTTTTGAGACAGGGTCTCACTGTGTAGTTCAGGGTGGCCTTGAACTCACTATGTAGCCCAAACTGGCCTTGAACTCATGGAGATCTTATAGCTTCAGCCTCCCAAGTACTGGGATTACAGTTGTGTGCCACCGCACCTACTATTTTTTAAATTTTTATTTAATTTTTTGAACCAGGAATTGAACTCAGGACCTTGCACTTGCCAGGCAGGTGCTTGTGCCGCTGAGCCATGTCCTTGGCCTACTTTTTTTATTTTGAGACAGTCTAAGTCACTAAATTGCCCAGGCTGGGCTCAAACTTGTGATCCTCCTGCCTCAGCCTCCCAAGTGCTGAGATTACAAGTATGCATCACTGCACTTGGCGTGATTTGGTATTTTGAAACCAGATCTCACTATGTACTTCAAACTGGCCTTAAACTCACTGAGTAGCCCAGCCTGGTCTTGCACTTGCAGCTGTGAGTTTTGTGCACCACTCCCAGCTGGGTGTGTCTGATATTTCATCACAATTAAAATTGGTTAACGCGTGGCAGGGCTGTCACCGAAGGATGCTGTGTTCATCCTACTGTACCCTAGCAGGTGGCTTCCACTTCAACTCATCCTATTGCTTTCACTGCATTTGTATGTGCCAGATTTCTCCCCTGTAAATTCCTCTTCACCTCTGTAATAAGGATTTTGTTGAGGAGGGGAACATTGATGTTATGTAAATATTAATCCCTCATCAAATGTTGCTATATTTAACTATATCACTATAAGCGCCTGAATTTTTTTTTTTGTGTGTGTGTGTGTGGCACCGAGGATTGAACTCACAACCTGGTGCCTGCTAGGCAGGCACTTAAGCCACTGAGCCGAACTCCTGGCCCTAGTTTCTTGAGGCAGGGTCGCACTATGTAGCTCAGGCCAGCCTTGCGCTCACGTTGTAGCCCAAGCCGGCCTTGAATTCACAATGCTCCGCCTACCTCAGCCTCCAGAGTGCTGGGATTAAAGGGGTACACCACCACACCTGGCAAACTCCTGAATTTTTACTATAGTGGTTCATTATCCAATTACTCAATTACTAGCTGGGGATTGAGCTCAGTGGTTTAAGCACCTGCCTGGCAGGCACAAGGTCATGAGTTAGATCCCCAGTACCGGGAAACAAAAAAGAAATGAAGGTTTCTGACAATTACTCAATATACTAATACAGGGTTCTTTTTTTTTTTTTTTTTTTTTTTTTTTTTTTTTTTTTTTTTTTTTTTTTTTTTTTTTTTTTTTTTTTTTTTTTTGTCTTTTTGAGATAGGGTCTGGCTATGTAGTTCAGGCTGGTCTTGGGCTCACTTTGTAGTCCAGGCTGGCCTCAAATTCCCAGTAATTCTCCCACCTCAGCCTCCCTAGTGCTGGGATTATAGGCATGTGCTGTAATGCCCATCCTATTTTATTTTTTCAGACACAGCCCCTTGCTATTTTGCCAAGGTTGGTCTGGGTTCAAGTGATCCTCCTATATCAGTCTCGCTTGTAGCTGGAATTACAAGTACTCCATTATGATGGCCTTTAATATTACCAAGTGCAGTGGCACAGCCTGTGCTGCCAGTACTTTGGGGAACCTGAAGCAGGAGGACCACAAGTTTGAACCCAATATGGGCAACATAGCAACCCGTAAGGTCCTGTCTCAAAATAAAAAATAAAAAGCATTGTTAATGTAGCTCAGTGCAAATGCCCAATGTTCAATCCCTGTACCATACAACCACTGTAATTTTCACACTCTTTCATCAGTTTGAGACATGTTTCCTTGAACTATAGGGTTATATGACAAGTGTGAGCCAGGTCTGGTGATGCACACCTGTACTCACAGTTCTTTGGAGACTGAAGCAGGACAATTAGGAATTCAAGCCTAATCTGGACAATTTAGCAATTTAGATCCTGTACTGAGAAAAAAAAAAATGAGTGTGAAAAACGGATTTATTTATTTATTTTGGTACCAGGAACCGAACTTACAAAGTTGAGCTTGCTGGGCAGGTGCTTGTGCTGCTGAACTGTATCCCCCTGTCCAAAAAACGGATTTAAAAACAAACATAGCCAACATTTGTTAGGCATTTAACATTCTTTAACTCACCAATCAGAGTCAACATACACAGGCTACTGGAAAGGCCCACCAGCCTCAGAAGCTAAGTACTTCTAAGATCTATTACCATGTCTTCCAGAGGGATGCAGAATTTTGCTTCATTTCATAACATTAATCAAGCAGCCGTCTTCTGTGAGGGGAGGTGAGAGCAGGGTAAAAGGAAGCCCCGGAAGTCAGACCCGGAAATGAGCCACACAGCTACGAGCTTGGTGTGGCAGGAGCCATGGAGGCCATGAAGGAGCAGTGTGCTCCCAGGGTCCTCCATCGAGGCCCAGCAATGTGAGGCCAGGCCCAGGTCTGCTCCCCATCCCCGCCCTGCTGGGGTCCCACAGGCTCCGCCTTGGCAGCCCAGATGACTGCGGGCCCGCCCTGGGGAGAAACGCTGTCAACAGCAGGCACTTCTTTGGGGCCCAAAGACAGGCGCCCAACAGGAGCAGGTTCTTTTCAAGAATCTGACTAAATGAAGATGGCCACGTCCTTACCTCTGAGGTGACTTTTATTTTTTACTTTTTACTTTGGTACCAGGGATCAAACTCATGACCTCGTACTTAACAGGAAAGTGCTTGAGTTAAATCCCTAGCCCTTGAGTTTTATTTTTTTTTTTTTGGTACTGGGGATGGAACCCAGGGCCTTGTATGTGCTAGCAGGTGCTCTACCACTGAGCTGCATTCCCAGGTTTATTTCCTTTCCTTTCCTTTTCTTCTCTTTTTTCTTTTCTTTTTTCTTTTCTTTTCTTTCTTTCTTTTTCTTTCTTTCTTTCTTTCTTTCTTTCTTTCTTTCTTTTTCTCTTTTCTTTCTTTTTTTCCTTTCTTTCTTTCTATATTTCTTTTTCTTTATTTCTTTTCTTTTCTTTTCTTTCCTTCCTTCCTTCCTCCTTTCTTTTTTTCTCTCCCGTCTTCTTTCTCCCTTTCTTAGAGCCTGTACATTGCGCTATATTCCAGCCCTTTTTATTGTTTCAGATAGGATCTCACTAGGCTGCTAATTTGCCCACACTGGGTTCAAATCTCCTATTCTCCTGCTTCAACCTGCTGAACTTAAGTCCTGGCCCTATTTTCTTTCTTTCATTCCTTTTTTTTTTTTTAAACAAAATATCTTGAGAGAGCAAGTTGTCTTGTCTCTACCTCCTCATTTCATCTGCTCCTCAACAGACCACTTTTGTCTTCTGAGGTCTCACTGAGGTCTCTAGCATTTTCCTTGTTGATAAATCCCAGATTTTCCTCTTATTCCTGAACCAGACTCCCTTGTCCTCGCCTTGGTCACCCCTTCCAAGATGTTTCTCTGCTGCCTTCTCAGAGCATGCTTCCTGGATTCTCCCCCTGCAGCCCTTGGATTTGTCACCATCTACACATCTCACGCTCTCATTTCTCCTCTGTGACACCTGAGAGGTTGTTATCTTCAGCTCAATCTCTCTTCCTTGAAATCAATACAAATCCTGGACACAAACTCTGGTGTGAACATTTCCAAACTTAAAATTTGTTCACTTTAGGGGCCAGGGACGTAGCTTAGTGGCATGAGCGCCTGCCTGGAGAGTGCAAGGTCCTCAGTTCAATTCCTGGTACCCCCCCCCCGCCACACACAAATTTGCTCACTTGAAAACTGAAACACCTTGAAAGAGAATGGAGAGAAGAAGGGGAGAGAGCCTAAGCATTTGAAACTCCAAATATTTTGTCTGATTTTCCACATGATACACCTAGGTACCAAGAGCCACTACATGAAATGCAGGGAAGGCAATTTTAGCAAAATAAACTGAAAGGAGGGATTTATATCTCATACAGCGGAGGAGGTTTTCTCTCTCCTCCAGTGAATGTGAATAGGAAAATATTAGATAGTGAATTCTGGCAGCCATTTTGGGATCATGAGGAGAGACATCCCCAAGGCACACAAGCCTTCCACAAAGAAAGACTAACAGAGCCAAGGACAGAGCCAAGGTCCTTGATGACATCATTGAACTGCTGAGTCAATTCATATCAGAGTCCACCCTATTTCTGGATCCTTGTTATATGAAATATTTCCTTTTTTTAAGGTCATCTGTTACTTCTAATAGATTACATTCTAATAGAGTCTGTATCTCAAATTTCCAATGACACTTGAATCTGTAGCTGCAGTTGCCTACTATTCCTTTCCTTTCTTTTCTTTTCTTTTTCTTATTTTCTTTTTCTTTTTCCTTTTTTGGTACCAGGAATCGAACTCAGGACCTTACACTTGCCAGGCAGTTGCTGTGCCACTGAGTTATATCCCTGGCCCCTACTATTCCTTTCTCTTGGATGTTCCACAGTATCTCCCATCCATAAGTCTATTTTTTTTATTTATTTAGTTTTTTTTGCAGTACTGGGGATTGAACTCACAACCTCGCGCCTGCCAGGGCAGGCGCTTAAGCCACTGAGCCAAACTCCCAGCCCTGGTTTTTTTGAGGCAGGGTCGCACTGTGTAGCTCAGGCCGGCCTTGCGCTCGCGTTGTAGCCCAGGCCAGCCTCGAACTCACAACGCTCCTCCTACCTCAGCCTCCGAGTGCTGGGATTAAAGGCGCGCGCCACCACACCCAGCTTCCCATCCATAAGTCTAAAGCAGACTTTGCACCTTTTGTCCCTCTCTCAGACAGAAGCTCTCTTTCTCTCAGTAAATACATTCTGCTCTTTAAAAAAATAAAAAAAGCTTTTGCTCCCCAGCCCTGCTCCGGTCTCCCTTTGCCCCTCTGTGAATGCAGCACCATCGTCTCCCTATGGCCCAGATATTTATCAAATCCCTCACCTGCTGTCCTGTCCAGCCACCATCATCTCTCTTTCCAAATCCTTCTGCACAAAAAAACAGCAACCTCTTTTTTTAAATTTTTATTTTTATTAGCACCTGTTTTTTAGCACAGTACATAATTATTACATTCATTGTGGGGAGTTGGTACATGTAAATAATACATCTTTGGTCTTTTTTACCCCTCTAAACTTTTCTAAAATGCAACTCAAACAGGGTGTGTACCTATATTCCTAGTACTGTAGGAAGCTGAGACAGGAGGGTTGCAAATTTCAGTCCAGCCTGGGGAATCAAAGGACTTTGCAAGATCCTGTCTCAAAATAGAAAGTAAAAAAGATCTGAGGTCAGGAATTTGGCTCGGTGGTGTAAGTCCCTGCCTGGCAAGCGCAAGGTCATGAATTTGATTTCCAGTACCAAAAACAAAAACAAAAACAAAGAAACAAAAAAACAACCAGTCTGCAGGTGTAGCCCAGTGTGAAGGCCTTGGGTTCAATCTTCAGTGCAAAACCCCAAGAAGATCAGAATATTTTACCCTGCTGATCAGAACCCTTAAGTTTCTTTCTTTTTTCCTTATAAATTATGGATTCCTTATTGTGGCCTGCCAAGTCCTTCATGGCCAGGTCTCAGTTTCTCCTTTCCAGCCTCAACACTGTCCCCTCCCTGTACTTCACTCCAGCTTTATAGATCACCTTCAATCCCTTGCTTGCTCTCTTGCAGCCAGGAAATTTACTACCTAGAAAAGCCTTCTGCCTCCTCCATTCTCCCAGCTGCTGCTCCTGTTCCAGGGTTGGATGTGATGTCACCTCCCATGCAAAGCCCTGATCCCCTCCAAGACAGGTTAGCAGCTCCCCTCATTCCCACACCACTGCCTGCTTTTCCCAGACACAGTGCCCACCACCAGGCTGGCATTTTGTCTCTCCAGTTCCTACCCCACACAGGAGCTCCTTGAGAGCAGAGAGTGTGACTTATTTCTTGAACCCAGTGTCAACACCGAATGGGGAAGGAAGCCTGAAATCCAAAAGCGGATTTCATCTTGAGGGTGAAGATCAGATGGAATGGAGCTGGGAGCAGCACAGAAATGGACACTTCAAGCAGTGTGGGACTGGCAGTGGTAGCAATCTATTTGCTGCCTATGTGCATTGAATACAGTTAGATGAATGGCAGGGCAAAGCCAGGGATGGAAACCTTTGATGTTGGGTAGTGTGACCCAGGCAAGAGATGAAGGTAGGCTGGACTAGGGCAGTAGTGGTGGACAGAGAGAGAACCACACAGTGGTGTTTTGTTCTTTGTTTTGTTTTGAGACAGGGTCTTGCTATGCAGTTCAGGTTGGCCCATTTTGTAACTCAGGCTGGTCTTGAACTCACAGTGATCCTCCTGCCTCAGCCTCCTGAGTGCTAGGATAACTATGCTCAGCCAATCTTTTTTTTTTTTTTGAGACAGGGTCTCTCTCTCTATAGTCCAGGCCGGCCATGAACTCTTGCCTCAACCTCTAAAGTGCTGGGATTACAGGTGTGCAGCATCACACCTGGCTGAGAACCACACAATCTTGAAAGAGAATTAAGGAGCAGATGGTGGGAAGAGACTGGGATATAGCTCAGTGGTAAAGCCCTTGCCTAGTATGCACGAGGCCCTGGGGTTGATCCCTAGCACAGAAGAAGAAAGAGGAAGAGGAGAGAATTGGAGGCAAGTAAAAGAAAATAAAAGGTGGGAGGATTCTAATTTGACAAGAGGGGTCCCAGTGGTGCCTTCTTTAGGAGTGGGAGATCCGGAAGGAAGATCGTGATTGCAGATGGAGACAGGGTGAGGAGCTTGGTTTGGGACATGCTAAATTGAAGTGGCCTAGGGGACACCCAGCAGACAGCTGGACCTTCAGTCACAGCTGTGGAGGGGACAGAAGGCAAGAGGTAGAAAAAGCCCAGCAGGGAACAAAGAGGTCACAGATGTGAGTGGAGAAGAAGTGATAGAGGGAAAGGTAAGACACTGCTGGGGCTCTGCGCCCCCAGACCCAGCCCAGACACAAACCCATCAGACAGGTTTCTCTCCATAGCAGTTTTATTTGACTCCAAAGCTAAACTCAGACTCTGGCTCACCCCACCCCACCCCACCCTACTCCACCCCACCGATCAAAGGATCCTGGCTGCAGTAGACTTGTCCTGTGGGTCACAGGCCTCTAGATGAGGGAACAAAGGGAAGCATCTGGATCACATCTATGTCAGAGAGGGGCCCAGCTATTTGGCCATGGGCTGGGAAGGGGGGCCTGGAGCCATCCCCTGGGCACATGCAGTGGGAGGGAAGGGAGACCAATTCAGGATAGGTGTGAGGCTTTGGAATTACACTAGGCCTGGGGCAGGGGCAGGGAGCTCCCAACCCAGGGGTTCAGTAGCTGTGAGTAGAAGACTTGTCCAGCTCATTGTGCTGCTCCTTCTGAGACTCAGTCACCACCTGCTGGGGGCAAGGAATGAGAGGTTGAGGTTTCAGGACCGCCCTCCTTGTGTCCCCCTGCCTGGCATAACCAGCTGAGCCTCCAATTTGTCCACCCACCTTCTCTGGTTTCCCATCCACCCACAACACACTAAGATCTGCAGCCAGGCTGGGGCTCAGGAACAGCAAGGCAAAATGTGGAGTCCTGGGGCAGGGGGCTCACCTCCCCATCCCGTGTCTCGATGGTCCTGATCAGAACCATCTTCCGGCTGTGGCTGTCCTGAGGTGGCTCCACCTCAGGCACTGGAGAGAGCAGCATGAGGGGTAGAAGGAAAAACCCTTCGATTTCTCTTTTTTCAGGCACCCACCCCCTGGGGGCAGCGGATGGGCGGAGCACGAGGAGTAGGGGCCAATCTAGGATGGGACTCAGTAGAGGGAGACGAGTGCAATCAGGGTGAATATGGACATGGGGAGTAGACTGGAAGCCAGATGTGGAGAACTCACCAGTCGTCTTCATACTTAAGGAGGCAAAGGAATGGATGGGCACCGAGATCCTGCGGGCAAAATGCGGGGTCAGCCCCTCTGCCAAGACCACCCCTTCCCCAAAACTCAATGCCAATCCCTGCCTCGCCCCTGCAGCCCCGCTCCCCACCGGCTTTCCTCGCCCTCCAGCAGCTTCCGGTAGGTGGCGATCTCGATGTCCAGGGCCATCTTGACGTTGAGGAGCTCCTGGTACTCGCGCAGGTGCCGAGCCATCTCCTCCTTGAGCTGCCGCAGCTCCTCCTCCAGCCGCGCGGCGCCGGCCTGGTACCCGCCCGCCTCCAAGGCGAACTGCTCCTCCAGCTCCCGCAGCTGCCGGAGCAGCGCCTCGTTCTGGCGGGGACGGGACAGGGTCAAGCGGGGAGCCTGGCCCCGTCCGCGCCGCCGCTCCGGGGCGCTCGCCGTGGTACTCACCGTGCCGCGCAGCCCGTCCACCTCACACGTCAGACTCTGAATCTGCCGTCGAGACTCGTTCATTTCCTGCTTGGCCTGGCGCAGGGCCTCGTGGTTCCGGTTGGCGGCATCGGAGAGGTCCGCGTACTGCGGGGCCGGGGTCCCTCGGGATGCAGCGAGCTGGACGCGCGAACCCACCGCAGCCCGGCCAGCCCTCCCGGGCCCTGTTGCGCGCTCCCTCCCGCGGCCACGCACCTTGGACTTGTACCACTCCTCGGCCTCCTGCAGGTTCTTCGCCGCGATGCTCTCGTACTGCGCGCGGATGTCCCGCAGCGCCGCCGTCAGCTCGGGTTTCACAGTCGCCTCGACCTCCACGTGCTGCACCTGCTGACTCTCCACGCTCACCTGCAGGTCTCGAAGCTCCTGTCAGTCAGGGCGGCAAAGGGTGAGCCCACCGTAGGACGGACGGCGCAAAGCCCACGCGGCCGCACAGTTCATAAGCAGAAAGGTGTAGAAATGCTGGCTTGGACAACCGGGAGCGCCAGGGCATCCAGCGCGCGCAGCGCTGCGCCACCCTTGCCCTCGTCGGTGCTAAGCCGGCCCACAGGCTCGAGGTGTAGCACTGCTGTCGGCCAACAGGTGGCGCAGGGGTGGGACTCGAAGCACCTGTGGGGCCTGGCCCAGCGGCGACGCCCACATTCCCGGGCCATTCTACCTCTCCGTCTGCTCAGCTCTGGGGCTCTCCGCAAGCGAGGGCACTCCCCAGCCTTTCGGGCCTCTCCACGCCCAGGTCCACTCACCTCCTCATGCAGTTTCTTGAGGAACTCGATCTCATCCATCAGGGACTCAATCTTGCGCTCTAGTTCCAGACGGGACAGGGTGGCATCGTCCACATCCTTCGTAGGTTGGGAGTGGGGTTCGAAAGAGAGAAGGGCAGTCAGAACGAGGTCGGCCGGGCCCTCCTTCTCTGCCTCAGGATGCGCCCACCAACGCCCATCACGGATGAGGTAGGAGGCAGAACTCGACCTGATGCCCGACTCACCTTGCGGAAGAGCACGAGGTTGTGTTCCGCATCCTCCCGCTTGCGCGTTTCCTCCTCCAGTCTGATGAACAGAAGGGACAGACGAAGTTGCGGGTCATCACCCAGAGCTCCCCCCCACCCCATGACCCGCTACTGCTGCCGCCCAGGCTTCAAAGGGGAGGGCTCAGGCTGCCTAGTGAAATTGATTTTGTGTGTGTGTGTAGTGGATCAAACCCAGGGCCTTGGGCATGCAAGGCAAGAGCTCTACCACTGAGCCACATCCCCAGTCCCTTGTCCTTTTCACTGGGCTGGAACCTGAGAAGTGGGTCCCCTTGATGCCCAGGGGAGACAAGAGACCCCCTCCCGCATTTCTCTAGACGCTCAAATCCAAGAGCAGGGCGGAGGCTTGGCGCCCACTGGCAAAGATGCAGCCGGTACCCGCTCGCGTTGGCCCAGGGAGCCACGCCCTTGGGCTCTGGGAAGGAGAGGAAGGTGCAGCAGCCGCCTGGACGGGGTGGGGGAGGTGGTCGGATGGCCGCAGCCCAGCCCCAGCCCTGACCTCTGCTTGAGCGCCGCCAGGTCCTCGGCCAGCCCGTCACGCTCCACCTGCACCCTGTCGCGCTCCCGGCCCAGCAGCTCCAGCTCGCGCCGCAGCTCGCGCAGCTCCTGCTGGCACAGCTGGTCCGCGCGCGCCGGCTCCTGGCCCCGGGCCTGGCTCAGCTCGCCGCGCAGGGCCGCGTTCTGCTGCTCCAGGAAGCGCACCTTCTCGATGAAGTTGGCGAAGCGGTCGTTGAGCTCCTGTAGTTCTTGCTTCTCGTTGCTGCGCGTGGCCAGGAACTCCTGGTTGAGGGCCTCGGCCATGGAGAAGTCGAGGCGCTCTGAGGGCAGGCGCAGGGCCCCCGCTCGAGGAGCTCGAAAGCTGCCCAGGCGCACGGAGGAGCTCGGGGATGCCGAGCCCAGCAGGCGGCTGCTGGAGAAGCGCGAGCTGGACGAGTAGGAGAAGGCCCCGGGGGACAGGGAGGGCGGTGGCCCGAAAGTGCGGCGGTACGAGGTGGCACTCACGCCGGCCCGGAGGCCCGACGGGTGGTGGCTCATGTCTGTGTCTGCCGAGGACCGCAGTTCGCGCTAGAAGGGCTGGGCCGGGGCGCAAAGGAGCCGCAGGCACTGCGAGGCGGCTTTATAGCCCCGCAGGCTCAGGGGGGCCCGGCCAGCTCCTCCCCCTGGCCTGAGGCTGGCTGGAGCGGGGGCTGAGTGGGGAGGGGGGCGCCCCACCCTGCGGATCGCAGCGGCGCCGCACCCTCCCCTCTCCAGGTTGCTGGCACCCGGCCACAAGATTCCCCCTGTTGCTGACGGGCATGGAAGCGGGAAGCAGCCACAGGCAGGGGTGGTGGGCGGCGCCTTCCAGCAAGCGCCAAAGCTGTGCCCAGGATCGGAGTGGAGGGCTTGACTGAAGCTGGGGTCCCTGCCTTGGAAGAGCTTGGGGTTGACATAGGGGCAGAGGAAGGCTTGAGGTTACAGGGCCTGGAGGAGGAGCGAAGGAGCTCTGGCCTGGCCTAGGCCCCAGATCTTGTGCCTCCACTTGTCTCATGAAACCCGGGCTGTCACCTGCTGTCAGCTACCCTGTCCACACCCAGGAGAAGTGGGGGACCGGAGGGTAGAGGCAGAGAGGGCTGGCGAAGGGCTGGTTGCTTCCTAATCCCCAGGGTCCTCTGAAGGGCTGATGATTGGCGCCAGCCAGCTCTGCCGCTAATGGACTGACCAGCTCCCCTCCCCCTGTCCCTGCCGGGCAGAGGCTGCGGCTGCTGTGTCTGCCTTAAAGACACAATCCCCAGACCTCCACCTTCCCCAGGCTCCAAGAAGGTGGGTACCTCTAGGAGGCAGAGGGTGGATGGCTCTGTGTCCCTTGGAGGCTGAAGAAGCGGCCTGTGGAATGCTGTCTGCCTTTACTGGATTCTTCTGCTCCCCCTCCCCGCCAACTGCTGCTCAGTCACGGGCCTTCCGGGAACAAGGGCGATTTGGAGGTGGGAAGGGGAAGGAGCGGAGGGGCAGCCGCTGCTGCTAAGGCTGGGAGAAGAGATGAACAGACTGGCAGGAACCTCCTTCCAGTATTGAGGAGGTACAGGCACCCAGAGATGGGTGGGGCTGCAGGGGACAGAGGAGGAAAAACTGAAGATGCCCACCCCAGCTGTGTGAAAGAGAGAGAAGGTCCTGAATAGGCCCACAAATAGATGCGCAGGCACAGCCCCATCACACGAATACACAACCACATATCCGTACATCCCTTCATGGCCCAGCCCACCCTGAGGTAGCAGGAAGCCTGGTATCTGGCCCTTGCCTGTGACACAGCTTCCAGAATGCAGGCACAGGCTGCCCCGGGGAGGACAGAACTTGTTCTGATGGTCTGCAGGAGCCAGGGTGCTGAGGCCTGTTGGGTTTGCCAGGAGCCCTGCCAAGGACTTCTTCCGGGCTCTCCAGGTGGAAAGTGCGCTTGTGCTTGTCCCTGGGGGTGAGCTGAGTATCTGGGGAAGCAAGTTTGGGGCTCCAAACTGAATCCCTGGCTGGGGTGAGGAGGGCGGCTCCCTGGCAGGCCTACTCCTCTATACCGCAGGGCAGAGAACTCCCTCCTCCCTTTGTGCATCCTCTGATCCTCTGAGATGGGCCAGAGCCAACATGGGCTGGGCTGCTCCTGTCCCTGTGCCTTCCTCTCCTCCCCAGGCCCCTCCTTCCTTCCGGGCTATTAGTCTCTCTGTGCACAGCTGCCAGGTCCTTCTCCTGGATGGGCCTGGCTCTGTTGCCAGGGGAATGAGGAGGATGGGAGAGATGGTGCTGGATGGATGAACCAGGGCCCTGAGAGCAGGGAGGGGTAGAGTCCAGTGTGGGCTGGGGTGAGGGGATGGGCAGGTTGGAGGCGGAGGCTGGGGGAGCCTTGCTGCTTTCTGCCTAAGCCTGGGTTCTGAGCCCCAGCTGTCATTGGTTCAGAGCCCCATCCACCCCAGACTCTGCCTCACCCTCTGGGATCCAGCGCTGCACCTCTGCACCAGAGGGGCAGTCAGGCCACACCCCAGGAGGACCAGCTCCAGCCTCTGTAGGGAGCTGGGAGAAGACCCCAGCCTTTACGGATAGAGGTGGCTGGGACTGGGGAGTTCCAGATAGGGTTCTAGCTTTCTTCAGCCCCCAGCCGACTGGCCAGATGCTCAGAGGAGAGGGGCCCAGAGAGCCCTCAGTGGTGAGTGCACAAGGTGGGAGTCTGGATGGGGAGATGCCAGGCAGGGAAAAGCTCCTACCACTCAGGGGAGGAGTCAGGTCTGGGAGACCTCGGGGTAGGAAAAGAGGCTTAGACTAAGTTCCCACCCAGCTGGCATACTTCCCACTGGAGCCTGCCATTGTCTGTGGTAGGAATTTAGGTCTGTTTCTGTGTCCTTCAGTAAAATGGCAATAATTGTGGTTCCTATCTCATGTATGGTGTTGGGAGGATTAAGTAAAAAATATGTGGAGTTTGTTTGTTTCTGTGACAGGGCGATATGTAGTTCAGTCTGGCCTCAAGCTCACAGTGGTCCTCCTCCCTCAGGCTCCTGAGTGCTGGGATTACAGCTGTGCTCCACCACACTCAGGTGAAAAATGTGTGTACATTTGGGACACACATTGTAAGTGTTGAAAAATGTTAGTTACTTTTACTGTATTTCTTTAATTTTGTGTGTGTGTGTGTGTGTGTGTGTGTGTGTGGTACTGGGGATTGGCTTGATTGTGTGATCCTCTTGCTTCAGCCTCCCAGAACACTGCGATGTCAGGTGTGTCACTATAGCCAGCTTATTTTTATTATTATTAATCTTCTAAGTGATATTGCCAGCCCCCAAGTGAAGTGAGGATGTGGGCCTCTTTTGAGTTGTTCGCATTTGTGACTGAGGGTGGCCGTGGGGTAGAAGCAGCCAAGTACTGCCTGGCCCATGGCTGGAGGGAAGGGGGCCTCATCTTGCCTTGTGTGCTGGGATGCTGAACATAGCTGCTCACTTAATGAGCTCTGTGTGTGTGTGTGTGTGTGTGTATGTGATATTCTGTGAGTGGCTCCCCTCTGTTCACCCTATTTTCATTTTCTATAATGGGTCTGATAATAATAGTGCCTACTTCAGAGCATTGGAGGATTGGTCACAACGTGAAGCACTTAGGACTTGGCTCATGGTACATGCTGGGTATTAGCCAGTGTGAGTCTTCCTTTCTCTGCCTCTCTCAGCTGCTCTGCTAAAGGCCTGGAAACAGTGGTGCCCGCAGGGGCTTACAGAAAAGGTGAGCAGCAAAGTTAGGTTATTGGTGAGAGTACTGCTAAATAGTGGACCTTGGACCCACCATTAACCACATCCACTCAGCTGGTTAGAGGGGTTCAGGCCAGAGCAGGGGAGACTGAGTGAGCACAGAGGTTGGCAGCTGGCCTCTGGCAAGGTCAGAGGACAGTCATAGTGCAAGTGAAGGACTCCACCAAGAAGGCAGGCAGCAGTTTTTAGACAGCTGAATGCACGGATTTGTGATTTTGGAGCCGGAGTATGCATGCATGATGATGTTCTTAGGGTAGCCGGCAGGTGTGGGCAGCTGAGCCCATGCCAGGATAGAGCAAAAGATCGTGGGAGAAGAGACCCTTCACCGGGCTGGGCACTGACCAGCTGTGTGGCCCCAAGAGAGATCCTTGTTCTTCCTGAGCTTCTGCTTTTTCACCGGTGCATAGGAATAATGACCCCCTTCTAGTGTTTTAGGCTCACAGTAGCTGCTTGACTATGTTGGTTGCCTTTTCCTGCTCCCGTATGACCATGAGGAAACAGGCACAGAGGAGCAGGGACATTTCCCTAAGTGCTGATAATTAGGAGTCAGCTGGGGCCTGGCTTGAAGCCTAGAATTTTTTTCTTTTTTCTTTTTCTGGTATCGAACTCAGCAATTGAACTCAGGACCTCAGCTTGCCAGGCAGGCACTGTGCTGCTGAGCTATATCCCTGACAAGGCCCAGGATCGGTGAACACCTCCACTCTACACTTTGGGGACAGCATAGTCTGCACCTCAAAATTCTTTTGCCAACCAGACTCAGACCAGTGGAGGAGCACCTGAGTCCAGGAGTTTGAAACCAACCTGGGCAGCGTACTGGGACACCATTAAAAAAAAGATTCTTTTGCCTGCTGCACCTGAATCAGCTCACTTGAGTTTGACCCTAAATGTCACAAGATAAGGAACTTGGCACTCTGTTGGTTCCTTAGTCATCGCACTCCCCACACCCCCAAGACTTAAGGCTCAGCAGAATAAAGTCACTTGTCTGTGGCTACATAGGGAGTCTTCTCTGGGAGGTCAGGCCTGGGGCGGCCCTGCTGGTGGGCTGGCTATCGACCTGTGGGACCCATGGGGAGGCTCAGGCAGAGTGATCTGGCTTCCCACTCTTCGAGGTGCATGCTCCAGCCCAGTATGGCCGCTGGGTCCCCGCTTACAGAGTGACCTCAAAATGCAGTCTTCTCCGCACTGCCTCCAGTCTGGGGCTCTGCTCTGCTCTGCCCCTTCAGGAATACTCAGGACATCTTTGCAACTTATTCCTTTCCTTGCTGCAGCCTTCTGAAATAGTTGACATGTCCTATGTGCCAAGTGCCAGGCTGAACAGTCAACACATTTACACGTTTAATCGCTTCCACCCTCCTTGAACGTCCTACCATGCAGGTTTCTATGCTGATCCCACTTTACAGAATAAAATGGGAAGGAACCGAGTCACAAAGAGGTTAAGTACCTTGTCCTACATCACGAAACTAATAAGCTAGTAATCTGTTTATGTCTGCCTCCCCCATCCCTGACAATATGATCTGTGAAGGTAGAAATGAGACCATACTTGTGTTTATGTGGGTGGTGTCTAACTCCAGACCTAGGTCAGCTGTTTCCAAGGCGCCTGAATCTACCGGTTGTTGGTCTGTGAAATAGAGATGTGTTGCTGCCATCTTCTGGTGAGAAACTAGAATGACATGTCTGTAGACTGCATCTATGCTAGTTGAATGCAAAACTAAGGGGCAAGGACGCTGGAAGGTTTTGTTGTTGTTGTTGTTGTTGTTGTTGTATTTGTACCGGAGATCAAACTCAGGACCTCGAGCTTACCAGGCAGGCACTTGTGCCGCTGAGCTAAGTCCCCGGCCCGGGACGGTGGAATTTTGCGGGACACTGCACAATTACTTATTTTGATTTCTTTCTTTCTTTTTTTGGGACAGGTCTTTCTCTGTAGTTCTGGTTGGCCTTGAACTCACTGTTTAGCCCAGGCTGGTTTCAGACTTGCGGTAATCCTCCTGCCTCAGCCTCCCAAATGCTGGGATCATATGTGTGTGCCACCATACCAGGTTTATCATGATCTCCTTTTTACATGTGAGAATCTGAGAAGTTATACTTCAGATACACCCTGAAATTAGAAGTTTCAAGCCCGGATTCCATTCTAGGCTCTAAGAGCCTCCCCTTCCCCCTTCCCAAACAAAAAGCCAGGGCAGCAGTGCAAAATCTTTCAGCTCCTCCCCTAGTCCTCTGCTCGGCCCACAGCTCCCAGTTCTGTCCTCAACACGCAACCGCCTCTCTGCTGCCTGCCTGACCTTTCCAAAGAGCTCCTCTGTGACTGAGAACAGGAGAGGATGTGCCCAGCAAGACACGCTGCCTAGCAGAATGCTAAGGGCCCCAGCCCCAGTGTGACGTGGGGACCTGCCTCAGAATCACCAGGTCCCATTGCTCCACCCAGGTCTTTGGAACCTCTAGAACCTGCATTTTAACAAACTCCCTGGGTGCTTTATAATGCGCATAAAAAATGGAATACTCCTGGATTATAACTTTTTCTTTAAACTGTCCATCTTTTATATCACTTTATTTTGAAAAATTTCAAACCCAGATAAAAGTTGAAAGAATGGCAACATGAACACCAATATCTTTTCTCTCAGATTTACCAATCATCACTGTTTTGTCCCAGTTCCTTTGAAAGTGTTAGACAGCATGGGATTTTCCCCTTAAATACTTCAGCACACATTTCCTAAAAATCATGGCGTTTTCCTACATAAGTTCACCACTATTGGCCCACTTAAAATCAATATAATAGCCAGGCATGGTGGCACATGCCTTTAATCCCAGCACTCAGGAGGCTGAAGTAAGTGGAGCGTTGTGAGTTCAAGGCTGGCTTGGGCTACGACGTGAGCAAGGCCAGCCTGAACTACATAGTGCGACCCTGCCTCGAAAAAACTAGGGCCGGGAGTTTGGCTCAGTGGCTTAAGTGCCTGCCTGGCAGGTGCAAGGTAGTGAGTTTGATCTCTGGTACTGAAAAAAAAAAAATCAATATAATAATATTGCTTAATCCACAGTCCATATTCAAAGCCCAACTGTTCCAGTAACATATTTCATAGCTATTTCCTCCAGTCGTGAATTATATCTGGCTGTCACCTGGGCAGAGGGAACAGCCAGGAAAGAGGGACGAGGCTGTGATGAGTTCGTCATGTTTAGAGACTGGGGAAACAGTGGTGAGGACAGAGGAGTTGTCAGAGGGGGGCAAAACAGTGAAGTTCAAGTTTGTAGGGCTTCCTAAATCACAGTAGAATTCCCTCCTCCTTGTCTTTCAAGATGTACAATCTTACTATGTTGCTATGGCTGGGTTTAAATCCTGGCTCAAGCAATCCTCCTGCCTCTGCCTCATGAGTAGCCTGGACTATAGGCATGTGTCAATGTACTGGGCTGGAGTAGACAGTTTTAGATGCAATGAAAACCCGCTGGAAAGTTTTAAGCAGAGAAATCATTTGATATGATTTATGACTTTAAAAGGTCAATCTGAAGACAATTTTAGAATTGGGACATTCTGTAAGACAATTGTGACTGGGCTTCTTAAAAAATGAATGTCAATTTTTAGAAATGTGGGTATATGGGCTGGGAGGGCAGCCCTGGTAGTGTACATGCTTAGCACATCCAAGGCCCTGGGTTAGGTCCTGTCACCACAGCCTTCCTGGGCTTTATCAGAACAAATTACTAAAATCTAGTGGCTTAAAAGAACTAAATTTTCTCTTGTGGTTCTGGAATCCAAAGTGTAGTCAGCAGGGCTGTGCTCCTGAAAGCTCTGGAGAAGAATCTGTCCTTGCCTCTCCCAGCTTCTGGGGGCTCCAGTGTCCTTGGTTTAGGACATCGTCCCAATCTCTGCTTCTGTTGTAATGTAGACCTCTCCTCCCCTCTCCCCTCCTGTCTTCCTCTCTCTCTTCTCTCCACCCTCCCCTCCTTTTATTTTTTATTTTATTTTTTTGTGGCACCGGGGATTGAACTCACAACCTCGTGCCTGCCAGACAGGCACTTAAGCCACTGAGCCAAACTCCTGGCCCTAGTTTTTTGAGGCAGGGTTGCACTATGTAGCTCAGGTCGGCCTTGTGCTTGTGTTGTAGCCCAAGCCAGCCTCCAACTCACAACGCTCCTCCTACCTCAGCCTCTTGAGTGCTAGGATTAAAGGTGTGCACCACCATGCCCAGCTCCTCCCCTCCTTTTAAAGATAGGAGTTCATTATGTTGCCTGGGCTGGCCTTCAACTCGCAGTGATCCCCCTGCATCAGCCTCCTGAGTGCTGGGATCACAGGTGTGTGCCACCACACTGGATCTTCACCCTTCTATAAAGGCATTGATCATTACATTGCAGTTAATGCAAGTTGACCTCATTTTAAGATCTTTAGCCGGGCGTGGTGGCGCACGCCTTTAATCCCAGCACTCAGGAGGCTGAGGTAGGAGGAGCGTTGTGAGTTCGAGGCTGGCTTGGGCTACAACGCGAGCACAAGGCCAGCCTGAGCTACATAGTGCGACCCTGCCTCAGAAAACCAGGGCTGGGAGTTTGGCTCAGTGGCCTAAGCACCTGCCCCAGCAGGCACAAGGTTGTGAGTTCAAACCCCGGTACTGCAAAAAAAAAAAAAAAAAAAGATCTTTAACTGTTTATGTCACTAGAGAACATTTTTTCCCCCAAATAAGAGTCTGGATAAAGAAAGAAAGAAAGAAAGAAAGAAAGAAAGAAAGAAAGAAAGAAAGAAAGAAAGAAAAAGAAAAAAAGAAAGAAGAGAAGATGTCTCAGTTACTTTTCACTCTTTGTTGAGACAAGGCACCTGACATCCAAAATGAAGGAAGGAAAGGTTTATTTATCTTATAGTTTGTGGAGGTCTCAGTCCATAATCAGCTGGCTCCAAGGCAGGGTGGCATGGTACTGGGGCAACACTTCAAGGCAGCAGCTGAGCAAAAGCAGCCAGAGTAAAAGGGGGCAAAAGCAAGCCTCTTTTTCTCCCTTATATTGTACACAGGCCACCCCCTCCCTCCAGGGTGGGTGTAGCATTCACAAATCTCCTTGCTTTCCTTTGCACTGGATGAGGTTATTTACAAAGTAAAAACCCTGGATCCCTGTTGAGTCTCTCAGTTAAACTTCTAAACTTCTCAAGTTGACACAATGTGTTAACCATAACAATCCATCCCTTGTCAACTTGGCAACCAGACACATTTCTTTAAATCAGCCTCCAGGTACAAAGGCATGCTTATTCTTAACATTTTGCAACTTAACAATCCTTAAGAACCAGCATTAAGTCTACCCACATTATATTACATTAGAAACATGACATTTTGTCCTTGGACCCCCAAAGACTCATGCACAACCCTTTATTCAAAAGGCATTTAGTCCCTCTGTAAGAATTGCCAAAGTCATAACAGTTTCAGCATTGCTGAAAAGTTCAAGTCCCAAGTCTCCTCCAAGATGGAAGGCAAACTCTTAGCTGAAGGCCCTGTACAAATGAAAACAAAGTTAAACACTTCCAACATGCAATGGCACAAGATAAACATTCCCATTCCAAAAGGTAAGAACGGGGAATACCAAGGATTGGGACCAAAACAAGACCAAAATCCAGCAGGGCAAACATTAAGTCCTGTAGTTCCATGTGCACCATTTGAGACAATCTGTGGCAAATTGTTAGCTCCAAAGGGCTTGTGTGGTTTCACCCCCATGGCACTTCTGGTGGTTACCAATCTCACAGCTTCTCTCGGGCTAGCTTTGCTCCTTCATTGCAGGTTTCCTTAGATGACCCACGTTCTTGAATTTTCCAAACTTCTGAGTCCTCCCTTGCACCTTTGGCTTCACCCTTACATCTTTACACATTGCCCTCTGCAGTCAGGGTGGAAGCTGCACATTTTGCTTGCATTTAAAACCAGCGCCACATGGATGCCGCCAAGGTCCTCTGCCAGCTGGAGCAGTAACCAGGCTTTCCACTCTCTTGGCTGTAGGGGTCAAGTGCCTGGATTTCTGGGCACTCTGAACCCAATTCTGAGGAACAGATTCTCTATGCTGTCTCCATTCTGGAATCTGATGTAGCCGCTGCCACCATTCTGGAACATGGTGCTCTGAGGCTTTCTCCTCCAAGCAAAGTCTTTCACTTTTGCAGTTTTGAGGCTGCAAAGTGTGGGGACCATCTTCCCATGATGCTTACAGGCCATCTTTTTTATTCTGTTCCTTCTCAGCAATGGCGTTCTCAGCTCTGTCTTTACAGTCCACAACTTTCTGGCCAAACTCACAACATTTTAAATCATGATGCTGGACTTTTTGCTCTTGATTCCCAACATAAATCTGGCTAAAAGTCCCCAACAACAGCCAAGCCACCACTTCAACATTAGACTGCCTTGAAATTTCTTCTGCCAGATTAATTAGTCCATCACCCTTAATCTTAGTCTCAGGCAAGTCTCTGGGCATGGGCAGAATGCAGACAAACTTTCTGCCAAGCTGTAACACACCTTGTGTGGAGTCCAACAACCAATATAGTCCTTCTTCCCAGCAGAAATCTCCGGAGTCTGGTCTTTACCAGCAGGCTTTCTATCAGACTTTTGGTCTCCTGAGCTCTGACCAGAATCTCCCCTACAGAGGAACCTAAGCTGTTCCAGCTCTATGCATTCAGGCAACATCTGTGAACCTTTCCAAACTCTTCCCATAAGCCATTCTCAAAGGCTCTTGAACCACATGGTCAAGAATAGTCACAGCAGCTGGGCGTGGTGGCGCACGCCTTTAATCCCAGCACTCGGGAGGCTGAGGTAGGTGGAGCGTTGTGAGTTCGAGGCCCGCTTGGGCTACAACGTGAGCCCAAAGCTGGCCTGAGCTGCGTAGTGCGACCCTGCCTCAAAAAAGCCAGGGCTGGGAGTTTGGCTCAGTGGCTTAAGCACCTGTCCTGGCAGGCGTGAGGCTGTGAGTTCGATCCCCGGTGCCACAAAAAAAAAAAAAAAAAAAAAAAAAAAAAAAAAAAAAAAAAAAAAAAAAAAA